>JBCJKH010051055.1:23838-41554 GCA_039877255.1 Loriculus beryllinus | reverse complement strand
TGAGAAAAATGAGAGCTCAGAAGGTCAGTCCTCCCTCTTATGCTTGCAAGGAACCACGGTTGACAAAGCAGGACCTGCTGAACAACACAAGGAGGAAGGGTCTGATTCTTCACTCTCTTACACCACCTTTGCATGCGTGATACCCCCAGTGACTTCAGGGCATAAAGCTAGGAGGAAAGGAGCAGCAAGCCTTCTGAACAAACTGCGTAGGAGCACTTAACCCCTAGTGGGTGGGTCACAAACCTGTGATTGCATTAATGCTCCCAAAGGCCTACGAACACTTTGGGAAGATTTTGAGAGTTCAGCATTTAACCATTTATTTAGCTGCAAAGAAAAGAAAGGAAAAGTTCTATCTTTGCAAACGTTTCCCAATAAGATGGGAACATTTCATAAGTGAGTTTTTGTTCGCTGCAAGCCCCCGAAGTCCCATGTGTTTTTCACTATTTGGTGAAAGCTAGGAAAAGCAAGAAAGTGGTAATGGATAAAAATATCCCAGGAAATATTTGGAAGCTGTGCGAAACTCCCACAGTGATAAGAGATGTAACCAATCCTGCAAAAAGACCATATGCAAAGCTGCGTAGTGATTATGTGTAACCAACATGGGATTAAATCCATATCCTCCTGTAAATTCTTCTTTGTACAGACCTGGTCTAAAGTGATTATGTGCAACTAATGCCTCTCAGAAATATATCCGCAATTTGGACTGGAAAGATTTTCAGGTTAAATGCCATACTGGATTGAATGTGACTATTCTGCTCTGCACTCTATGCACATATTAGCCACAAAGCTGGCCCATTAGCAAAATTTTAACAATTACAGCAGTAAGGAAAGATGAATGCATAAATATATGTAATGTTATCACCAAGTAACTTTACTGTAAACTGGATTAGTTTTTTCTTGGCTCAATAATATCTATATTCTTTCTGCCTACTAAATATGGAAAAATAAATCCATTATTTGCTTACACTGTGCAGTGCAAAATGGTACAGACACTTCAGAGGTGATGCTAATGACAACCAGAAGCACAAGTCAGCACAGTGATGCTACTGGACTAATTAGCCATCCCAAGAGCGCAAGTCCATTCACACAGTGTAATGCTGCACTGACACAGTTATGTTGTTTCTGGGCTATAAACTGGTGTGTCTGCATGCTGACAAGAAATGGCTGTTGATGGCACTCTGAGCAAACTGGAGGATGTCTGAGAAAGCATGAGTTTGCACTGTGTGGGCAGACCTTTTGTAGCAGATTCTGTAGGGTCTTGCTCCCATCAGTCATGACAGTTGAAAACCTCAGTGATCACGAAAACTCCTTGTGTGCAGTGGGAAGGGAAGAGGGAGACTCTTACAAGAAAAATATGATCTTTCAGCAAATCTCTTTTTTTGTAAATAATAATAAAAAGGTTTCGTTTTGTAAAAATGTGTGGTATATCAAGCCAAGTGATTCACTGTGACTTCAAAAAAGACCTCTTCTGCTAAAGAGTTTTTTGGGTTTGGGTTTTGTTTGGAGTTTTTTTATCAAAGTTATTTTAATTTGAAGTGAAATGCTCTTAAGAATAGATTTAGAGATTAAGTATTGATCCTGTTATCCACCATGCAGAAAGTGGACATAAACACAATCTGTAATACAGAATCATATACTGTAAAAGAAGAAATTGTTTTAATTCATTTTCACTTCATTTTCAGTTGAAGCCACACCTCTTTGGTCCAAAAACTCTGTCTGAGAACACCTCCAAAGCTACACTTAATGTGTGTGTATGTGCATTAATGAATTTCTGTTCTCAGTGAAAAAGGACTGCACGTCTCAGCACTCTGAATAAGAACAGAGCATTCAATCCCTCTCCATAGCAAATTCAGCCTTCAACAAGTTAGTTCTTCCAGGGATGGCAGTGATGCAAAACTGCTTTGCAAATGTTTTTCTGGGTTTTGTTGCTAGGTGATGACTTGGAAAACTTTTCTGTTCCTGCTGAGAGGTTTAAAAAAACAGGCCTCACATTAAAGAGTATAAAAAATAGGCCATCTTGCTCTGTAACTCCCATTTCCTAACTCCTGGAGTCTGCACCCTGTGTGCCTTCTACAGTCTCACATGCCCCTCTCTCCCCTCTGCCTTGGATCTGCTCACTAGAAGTTGGGGGCTCCAAAAACACTTCAATTACAGTGTAAGAAAGGAAGAGAACATTAATTTTTCTATCCATGACCAAAATAAGCAATTCTGCAAGTGTACATTGATTTATACTGGCCTTTCCTTTCTACTTCAATTTTACTGGGGTTTAATTTTATTAATCCAAACCTGAATGAACAGATTAATTACTGACAAAATGGCTGCAATCTCTTTCATGTAGCAAGAAACAAGAAACATTTGGAGATGACCCCACTGCAGTTTACTGATTCATGTACCTGGGCTGGATGCAAAATCCTTCACTGGTAGCATGTTGGTAATTGATGAAGAAAAGATACAGAGATGACACTGGGAAATCAGGTTGGGAGCTAAAAGAGCTTGAGCTATTTCCAAGTTAGGCCCATTTGTGGAGAGAAGTAGGGTTTATTTATTCAACTCATAGAATCATAGAATAGTTAAGGTCGGAAAGGACCTTAAGATTATCTAGTTCCAACCCCCCTGCCATGGACAGGGAGACCTTCACATTCATTGTTGATCTTTGTGTCTCCTGGAGTTTTTCTATATCTTATTATCCAAGTTTCTAGACACATAACCTTGAATTAGAGTTTGGCTAAACACAGTACACTCAAGCAAGTAGCTACTTCTGCTCTCCTAAAAAGCTATTTCTAAGATCAGGGATGAAAATCTTGTACTATAAACTGAATATAGAAGCAAACATTTTTTATCTATTGGGTCTGGACCAAAATATCAACAATGGTTAAAAATTACCATGGTCAGAAGCTAAAGTCAGAGGAGCAAATGCCTGTTTTCACCAGCCAGAAAATAAGGATCCTGACCTTTATAGCCTCAATTTGCAATGTGGCTCATTTGAAGCTTAATCCTGTTTCATCAGGTTGGCCAAGTAAGAAGACCCCAGATGTCATCTCCAACAAAGTTCCTGACATTGGACAACATCTGGTCTCTTAAAATGATAGCATTTCTTGAGTGTAACTGGCACAATATAACTCCATTCAAAGACATAAAGCCAAGACTTTCAGGCCCTAATCCTGTAAGTCCTTGCATTTTCTTTGAAAATCTATTAATGTGAAAAGCTCCCTTGGCTCCAGAGACGCCATTTGTATTCATGACCTTACTCACATGAGTTTTCTTATGATAAGGATTGAAAACCAGGAGAACCAACAAGCCTCAGTGTCTGACCTGAGTTTCCACCACCCGGTCCTGGAAAGGTTTTGGCAGCTGTGGGTTTAGCTCTGCTGTAGGACATGTTTTCTCTTCCTGTGCATTCTCCACAGCAGACGCACAAGTGCTGGCAGTCACTTTAGCACTTCATTAGTTATGGTGCAATGGCAGCAGTTATATTCTCTCATGTCAGTAAGCAGTAAGTTGGATAAGTGGTGGGAAAGAGGCACCTGGATCTCAGGATGGGCAACCCTTTCACAGGAGCAAGTGGCACAGACATTGTCCTAAGAGATTGCTGGATTTTTGGCTGTGGGGTTTTTTGGTTTTGTGGGGTTTTTTTTATTTTTTTTTTTTAACAAATTTAAGTAGGCGAGAATGTATTCAGTGAGAGGTGAATTAACTCCACTCTTCTCCAACCATTATAAAGGGTGGATGGCAACTCGACTCTCAAAGATTGACATGAATTTATTATCTAATTATGTATTCATCACCATGAGAAAAATTATTCATTGCAGCATTGCTGTTCTGTGCAGAATACTACAGGAGAGGGGAAGGAGCTGGGTACCATTTAGAGAGGGAGCATTTTGTGGTTGGTGATGTTAATACCTGCTCACTGGTGTTCTTTACATGTGGCTTATAGATCTCTTTAGCTAAGGCTAAAGTTCTTCAAAGGTATTAGTTCAAAAATAACTGTTTATGTTGGAACATCTTAGAGTGGGTTTTACTCTGCCTCATAAGTCTTCCAGTCCTCAGGTCTGCTGATGTCAAGGCCCCTTTTCACCACCGTTTAAACTTTTGCTTTTCTCTTGCCACCTGTCTGCAAACCAAATGTGTTTCTGTGATAGCACTAAATTATCCTTAGAAGCTCATTTCAATCTACTTGATACATACTAATGTGTTTTGAATGTGTTGCTTGGTTTTTTGGTTGATTTTGTTGTTTTTTTTTTTTTTTTTTTAATATGTGCATTTAATGGTCTGAAATTGTTTGGGAAAGGTAATGTTAATCTTTGGGGTGAAAAAATTATCCAGTAACTTTAAAGAAAGGCAAAACCAACAAAGAGCTTTTTACTCAAAATCATTCAAACTCCAGTACAAGAGTTGGAGGAATCAGACACTGTGGAAGATGACTACCAAGTGAATCTATAAAGTGAGAGGGAAAGGGGATTCTTGTCTGCTTTCAGATATTTAAAAACAATAGTGGAAAATAAAAGTTATTTTAGTTAAATGAAAGCAATTTGCAATAGTGCAGTATCTAGTGAGAGTAGTTCACTTACACACCAGCACTGTGAAAGATGCCATGACTGTTAGAGGTGGGTCAGGGAAGACTGTCACTGGGTCTATCAACATCCCTCTCCCAGTCTGGTGAAGGGCTTCTGCCAGGGTGAGGCGGCACAGTATGAGTTGCAGTGCTCAGCACCATGGTCTTTGCTCACCTGTTTTCCTGTGGTACCAAAAGCTTTCAAATGTGTGCTGTCCGTATCCACCTGTGTCCCCCCTGCTAATGACTTTGGAACTCATTTGCCGATTTCATCTAAACTTGACACAAACATGAAGGAACCTGCAGGTTTCAAGAGGTTCCCAGTTAGTCTTGTGACAGAGCCCAAACTATGAAATAAACAAAGAGGGAAAAATACATATAAGTGACAAATTATGTCAAATACTTCTACAGGAACTTCATCCTCAGACACCAAAGGCAGTGGCGAGAGGTAAATACATACGAAACCAAGCTTCATTAGCTTTGTTATCTTGCAGAACTGCTTGTTCTGTTTTGGGTGGTAAAACAACTATAGGAGAAAGTTTCATTGCTGAAAGGGCAGTAGGACCTGGAAAATACATGGGGACATTGGATGCTGGCTCCAGCAGAACTGTTACTAGACCAGACACATTCAGAAGCACATGCAGTGAGGTGTCCAAACCCAAATGACCTAATTGCCCTCAAATGGAGACAGTTATGGAGAAATGTGCAATTGTCGAAATACTTGGAAATTTGGATCCTTGGAGCAAAACAAAAGTCTGGAGAGCTGAGATAGCAGATGAACTAATTTTTGGATTTCATTATGACTGGTTAACTTTGTATTAAATGCCAGGAACAGCCTGTGGAAATTCCCTTTAAAGATATGTCTTGGATCAAATGAATGACTTGAAGGCAATTAGTTTGCAGTGAGCAAATTGTCCAGGGACAGGTAGTGTAATAATAGCTACGTGATGCAGGATTTTTCCAGAAAAAAATAAATAAAAAAAGTACTGAAACTTGCTTAAGCATTGAGGATTTTTCTGGGGATTTTAGCTGTGTGAGCTCATGTTGGTCTGTAGCAGAAACAAGACCTGTTGCTTTTCCAAATCCACATTTCTGAAAAGTGGCCAGTAGCAGAGAGAAGCCCCACAGTAGCATGAGTGAATCAGAAAGTCAAGGAAACATTAGTACAGGTGGAGGAGACAGTTATTTGTTAGCATTTCCATCAGAATAATCTGCTGCAGAGCTGGACCCATAGCTGAGGAGCGGCAAAATCATCTTGGGAAGCCTGCAACTTGGCCGTTGCAGTGATTTACCTATGCTCTGCGCCAGCCAGATCCAGGCAAGAAGCTTCATTAGTGTGGCAGAAAGTAGCAAGCCATGGTGGTGAAGAAAATGGTAGAGGAAAAATAACATCAGAGAAATTAGCCCTATAGTAAAATGCCTCTCGGTGCTACTGGAGAAGGGAATAGCACAAATATCATACAATGTCTTGAAAGGGTGATGCCTGAACTGCACAAAAGCCTCCATTTCCTTCAGAGGAATTAGATCGTTGCTGAGGGGATGCTGCTGCAAGTGGTCCCTGAGCGGTGTCACTCTCACTCAGAGGGACTTTTGTTGCTGATACTCATATTTGCGGTCAGGATGCACTCTGGACCTATTTTCTTTTAGTAAATAGTTTCCTCATTCGAAAAATGAGGTTTCCATCACACTGAAGGTAATTGCAGGTGGAAATCAAATTTTTGAAGTAATTTTTTCAAATAGTTTCAGCAGAAAAAGGAATTGAAGTGAAATCACTGATGCCTTTGGTGCAGGCTCTGGCACTGAGCTGGTAATTGAAGGAAGAGATCATTGACAAGATATTTCAAGGCTTATCTTTCATCTTTTGTTTTTGTTACAACTACTCAAACAGAATTTTATTTTTATTTCAGTTCAGGGCAGAAGAAGCCAAATCAATCACATCCCTCTACATAAAGCACAAGTGTCTTTCTCCTTTTTTTTTCTCTTTTCCCATTTTGTTGAGAAAGGAGGAATGCACTGTTTTGTTCTGTCATTTTCTAAGCAGGTTTTAGTTCAGCAGCCAAAACGGTTAATGCTTGCCTGGCCCTAGCCAGTAGGAAACACTTCTACTTTCTCTGGCTCTCCAGACTTGTATATGCAGAGAGAGAAGAGAGGGAGCTCCCCTCCCATGGGGCTAAACAGGCCTGAGCATGTGCACTCCAGTGGTGTGGCCCTGCAGAGACTGGTTTGTTAGGAGACAAATTGCAAACCTGCCCTAGCTGAGTGAGTAAAGAAATAGTTGCTCAGTGAAATACATTTGTCCAAAGGAGATGAGAGTTTCCTATTGCCCTCAGCTTTTAGATGTGTAAGCATGCCTGGTTTTGCAGCTGAAGCCTTGGGAGAGCTGCCACTGAAATGGCCTCCAGACCTGTTTAGGTATTCCCAAAGGAGAGACCCTGGTATCTTCATAGCATGTGGTTGGAATTGGTATGGTAACAGTGGGAAAAAGTTTAAAAGTGATCTGTGTTTAGGTGATGGAGATAAAATCAAAGGATGCTGAGAGCAGCTATCAAAAGGTAGAAAAAGATAGTGATTAAAGGAAAAAGAAAATTATTTGTTGCTGTGGAAATAGTGAAAGGAGTCCCTGTATGTGACTGTGAGGTGACAAGGAGAAAACTGGAGAGATTTACATGGCACTAAAATTGCTTTGCTTTGTAACGTGACTGGCTAGCATGTGCTGCGGATCATGGGCACTACCTTAGGCTCCACAGAGGTGTTGAGTAAAGCCGGAGTGGAAGCGTTGTGAGGGATTGATCTGTCCACAGCTCTAAGTTCATTTTTGCATAATGCTGTGAGCCCAAACAGCTCCTACCAACCAGTTCATCCTGGCTGCTCCCTCCTGTCCCCTTCCTGACTGGCCCCATGGTCCACGAGGCCATGGAGCTGGCTGAGGCGTTTGATCTTCCTGGAAGATAACCTGGCACAAATGTAAATTTTTTTCAGCTCCATGATCCACTTCACAGTGTTGTGGCAACACACATAAGGGAGGGGTAGAGGCCAAATGAGCAGCAGGGTATGGAAATATTGTAGGTTGATATTACCATTAAGGGTAGAATCCTGCCCTTAAATATCACTGAAAATTAGAGAAAGTAAGCACCACTTTTTTTACAAGGTCACCGTGAGAAACAGGGTAAACTTCTTTCAGAAACTGGTTTAAAAACAAGCATGGCTTTCAATTCAAATACACCAGCATTGATAATTGTAGTATCTGCAAGGCCCACGGAAAAGTGGGTGTCTTTTGGTGGCAACTGGGATGCTGTAGGCAGCACTGAAGCAAAAGTTTTCAAATAGTCTTCAAAAAAAAAAAAAAAAAAAGTCATTTGTCTGTTTTTCTCCCATGTTCTGACTCATTAGGGATCACATTTTTTACCTAAACAAGAGCGCTTTTTAAAATGTAATCAAAATTACATCAAAAGTTAGGGCTTTAAGCAAAATAGAAATGTATTGAGACTGACACTAGTAAGCAAAATAGAAATGTATTGAGACTGACACTAGAAGTGTGGGAGTTGATAACTCCAAGACATTTACTTGTAACTACTGTCAGGATTTTGAAATTCAGCTGAGTCGAGATGTTTCATGAGGCAGCTAGTTTAGAAACATTTGAAGTTGGGTAGTTGCTCCTCAGCCTTAATTGCAAGCAGAAAGAAAAGCATATTTAAAACAACAATCTCCTCTTTTCTCTGGGTCCCAGTGAGAAAAAGGGAGGCTTTAAAGAAGACTTTGTTGCAAAATTTCCACTCCCAGCACTGAAGGATTATAGTCCCACTTTTACTTTTTCTCCATTTTTTTTTTTCTTTCCACTATGACAGAAAGGCAAGTTCACTGTAAGTTGAAAAACAACCAACCAGGCTAGGAATTTCAATGTACAAAGCAAATGGGTGCACATGGCCCTGTTTGGGACACTTGGGTAGGTCTTCTTAACCACAGCTTGTTTTGCACTGTGTATGACTCCACACAGGCCATTGTTGCCATGCACCTGTCTGTAATTTTGGAGGTTCATCTACCTCCAGCAAACTATATTTAAAAACCTCAGTGCTGATTAGAGGGAAAAAAAAGTTCAGGGGAAGGGATTTCCTAGTTCACAAATAAGAATGTGCAGCGGAGCACTCACTAAGTAAACAGAAAACATGGGCAGCTGAGAGAAATCAATTTAGCTGAACAAACAATGTTCCATGTAATGAACTACTAATTATCCTTTTATGCCATGTCAGTCTGAGTGATTACAGAGCTGTGCAGTTTAATTTGACGTTTGAGCATTGCCTTGCTCCATTAGCCTCATATAAAGCTACGACACGTTGAGAGGAATTAAAAAAAAAAGTGGTGGTGGGCTGGGGGGGGAAGGGAGCCGCATTTATCCAGAACCATGTAGGCACCTGTAGCAGCCATGGGGGAAACAGCTTCTTCAGTTTGTATTCTTTCAGCTTTTTAATTCTTGATTGTGGTGAAAGGGGCAGCACTTGGGAGACACGAAGGAGTGTGTCAGTTGCTCACAGAAAACTCCCTCAGTTGTTAATGTCCCAGATCCTTAGACCCTGCATTAAATTATCATGAAGGGCTAGGATAAATAAACTGCATAGATCAGGCACACATATAGGTCAAGGAGAAAGCAAATGGTAAACAGTTCAGTGTGGGAGCAAATATCTTTTCCTGGGTACTTCCTTATACTGGTGATTTGCACACAGTAGGTAAATCAAATCCCTAGGTGCCTGCAAAATCTCATGGTTAATCTAGGACTGAAGGACATGTATTATAAATACTGCTTTATTATCATACTGTTTGTCCAACTACCTGTGCTGATAACAGGATTAGAGGGATTTGACATATGGAGAAAGCTAAAGACAGTTTGTTGGGATATACATTACAGCTATTAACTCTTGCAGTATCAGTGGAGTATTTGTAGTCTGATATAGAGCTACATATTTTGGACTAGATTTTTGTTTCAGAATATGTAAGTCAAGCCCAACATCACCAAAGTTCTATTGGAAATTTCCATGGGAAAGGTGCAGATGCAGGAAAGACCATGCCCTGTGCCTAGGTAATACACCAACATTTGAAACAGTGTCACAAGGGATTAATTGGACACCAGTGTCCAATTATATTGACAAGGTTGATGTAATTTAAGCCCAAATTGAAAAGAAAATATTTAAAAACCATTTGGTGTAGTACTTGACATTTCTGCTATGCACAGCACGGAAATATGTGCCATGACACCCTCCAGGTTCTTTCTTCTTACTCTGTGAACATAGAGGAGAACTCCAAGTTGGGATAATATTTGAAGAAATGCCTTTTCAAAGTATCTGTCTAAATTTTGTTTTAAATCTCAAGGAGAATGAGTAGCAATTTGAATGCAAAGAAAAAAAAAAAGTAAAAAGCCTTGCTAAAATTGAGAAACCCAAAGACTGACCTACCTACCTTAGCTCAGACATAACTCGTATGAGGCCAGATATTTGGAAGGCGCAAATGAAGATTCCCTCTTATGTCAGCTAAGGATGGTGCCTGAACATGCTCACAGAAGACGTGGTGGCCCCTCTCTCACTTGCTGTTGTCACACAGCCTGCTCTTCATTTTGGCCATCCCCAAAGCTGTCCTCGGCATCTCCATCCTGTCTACCTTTAACTACTTAATTTTTTTTAGTTCTGTTGAGAAATATCCCTTTGACAATCCTAAAGCCTGTGGGCTTTTAATCTGCCACAGAAGTGCCACAGAAGTGGAAATTTTCCTGACACAGCCTTGCTGAAAACCTGCAGCCTCAACACCATTCAGCGTGGGTGCCTGGGTGTTTGGACATCTGCCTGCTGTACCTGCCACAGTCCTTCCTCAGCCTTCTTGCTTGGGATTTTTACATAGTACTTAGCCACATACCAGGTGATACTTGTTTCTTGGGGTTTTTTTTTAGTTTTTGTGATTATCCCATTGGGCTGGTTTGAAGCTGAGTTGAATTTCAGCTTTGCTTCAAGGCATGAGGGAGCTGCATGCTCTTACCCCAGAGCTGAACTGGCCCCTCTGTTCCTTCCTGATGTGTTGTAGACACATTGGGGCCTTTCTCTTCTGTGCATTTGTAACTCCCATTGATGCTAATGGCTGTGACATGTGTCTATCCAGTGGAGAATAGACTGCATTGACTACAGCAGTTCCCCGGCCTTGAGTGATGCTTGTCACTTGATTAAGCCAAACTAATGAGGCACTACCAGGGCCAATAGGAATGTGTGAAACTCCAGAGTGGAGTCATAAAAGCTGGTGGAAAACTGCAGCTTTTACCAAGGGCTGAGTTTTGCTTTACCAGGCAAAGACACAGGATGCCATGGAATGGGGTGCACAGTAATGAGTGCTGTAATAGAAATTAACAGCACCAAGAAGCTTCACCATTGCTGATGGTAGCACCACAAACTGCTCTTTTCTAGTGGTAGTTATATGTGAGCGTGTCTTGTGTGCTCAGCAGGGTTTAAAACTAGGTTTGGTCTTGCCTTTTTGCTCAGTGTCTTTCTACAATGGGTCCTGAAATTGGCCCTGTGGTTCTTTCTCTGGGACATATGTATGGGTGCATTTTTGGGTCTTTAGCAGACAGCCCACAGGTGGTTAAGGCATGCAGCATCTTTTTCACCTACATTAAACTGCACTACTTTGGGAAATGTGAAAGGTGGGAAAAAGCTGAGACCCTGCTGTGACTGTTTCTTGCAGGTTTTTCCCATTCTGCAAGAAGAGGAATCACCAGAGGCACAGCTTCTCTGCTGTATGCTCGCCCTCCAGTGCATTGCTGGCCACTGCCTCCAAATGCAGAGCACTCAGAAAGAGCTGAAAGAGCATGCAGGGCTGGAGCTTCTTTTGCTTTGCCTGGATCATCCAAACTGGGCCAGATGCAAGAACGCAAACTTAAGGTATGTGCTTAGGAGCCTAAGTCTGAGCATGACTGTGTGTAAAAAAACATGTTTGGAGGAAAATCACCATTTAGGAAGAGGCTGACACCTAACAATTTAGGAGCATGGACATGGCCTCTAAGAACAGACATGTACTCTGTAGAGATACAAGATGGTGCTTGCTGAACTGAGGCCAGCAGCCCTGGCCTTCCTGCAAAACACAGCATCATCCAGAACCACTGTGTCAATGCAAGCACACAACCTAGTAGTCCAGACCCAGCCTACAAAGGCAGATAGGTCAGATGCAGTTCATGAAAGAAAACAGCATTTTAAAATAGTTATTTTATTTCTTTTATTAAATAAATATTTTATGTATTTTATTTAATAATTTATTAAAAATATTTTATTTATCTTAATAAATAAATGAAACTTCTGGTTCAAGACCTGCTGTTTTGCAGAGCCTGGTTGAGAAGCTGCCTGTACTTACCCCTGTACTTTACCTGCTGGTACATTCCAGGTCAGAGGGCAATTATATTTTTGTCACATTGCAATACTTTCCTTTATGTAAGTGCTGCTAAGAATAAAATTAGCAGTGGGTGAAAAACATCAGTTTGATGTCTAAATTTGGAACACTTGATGAATAAATCTATTAACTTCATTGCGGGGAGAGAAAAGAATAGCAACCCTCTGTTTAAAGAAAAGATAAAATAAATATAAAGTAAGAGCTGATTGCCCCTCTGGTTTTCTGAGGTAGGTTTTTTAATATTCTTTTGTTCCCATCAGTGGATAAATATTAATTGACTCTTATCTACGGGACTCTGGCTTGAGAAGAGTCAGTTGCATCTGAGAGGCTTTGTCATGATTAGCAAATGCTTTCAGCATTTTCGAAGGGAGAGAGCAAAGGGGGAAAGAGAGTTTGTCCACTTGAATAGGTGTCCTCCCAAAAAGCAGGCTCCTGCCAGTTTTTGGCACCACCACTGTCCTCACTGATGCAGTCACAGTGGGCAGGCCCCTGTCCCAGGACACTAATTAATCAGCAGTGAGGCTGTGATGGGAGGTAGCACGGGGTTCTCCAAAGTTTGGAAGGGAGACTCAAAGCTTAGAACTGCCCCAAGAACTCCAGTCTCCTCCTGTCCTGCATCCTAGGCTGTGTATGACTGTCCTCCAATCAAACCCTATGGTGATCAGAATACACAGAAGAGTCTTCTGGCTTTGTTCAGAGCTGTAGAAGACACTGCCATTTGCACCTTGCAAGGCATGTGTCTACTACCTGCCCCAAAGTTTAGCACAAGGTAATAAAGTCCCTGTCACAGACCATCACATTTTATGGCAAGCACCATCTTCCTTTGCCCAGCATCTCTGGCAGCTGCATCCACCACTTTTCTTAGCATATCTGGAACAGGCCATTTTTACCTTTATTGGTAAATTATACTTCTAGTGGTAAATTAGAGATTATTTATTAATCACTTGAGATTGAAAGGAAGAGATTAGAAATGAAAAAAAAAATATTAGTCAGATACTAGAATATAATAGTCCTGGTCTATCTTAAGAGGTAGATAATTTCCTAGTCATCTCATGTGTTTTCCTCTCAAGGTCCCTTATTTTTGTTCCAGCCATTAGAGCTGCAAGTTCAGCATTCAAGTGCTTCAGAATGCTGCCTTCAACTATTCCTTCTTTCCTCTCATCCTAATTCTACTCTCCAAAACTTTTTGGAGTAAGAATCTGACATACAAATGTGAATGTCCTGTTTAGTTCTTCAAGCCTTGGGTGCTTGATGACTATTTTGCTTTCCTGTTTAATACTAAATTGTCTAGGCATGAAGGAAAGCAGTACATAAACTAAGCAAATATTGTTTATGTTCTTCCTGTAGGTGCTTTTTGGACACCTATGGGTCATTAAATCCTTTGTTCCCAGCCAACCTGCAAGCTAGGCTCTCCTACCCAGTTTGAGCTGTTGCCTTTGTGTGGGCTGCTGACCCATTCCCACATCTACACGATGTGCTCAGGAGGAATCAGCACTCTTTGGATGTTAGTAGCTTTCTGCTTAGACAAGAAGTGATATAAGTGATACACTCATAACACAGATAACCAGGCGTTCTGTATCTTTTCCCACCCTACCCTCCACATATTGGCAGTGTTAAATGAAAGAATAATATTATTTTGGTGGGGGCATCAGGCCATGATAGCCACTGCTTAAGAGAGGCTAACAGCTGTGCTGTGACTGTAGATCCATCACACAAAAGCCCAATTTTGTGTTACTGCAACCTTCAAGAAACAGCCTCTGATGATGGAAAGAAAATCAGCGTCATCTCATGACACTGCTGTTCCTCTAGGTTGTGAATTTAAAAGAAGGCAGGCTGAGGAATGAAGCATGGAAATCCCTGCTGATCAGGAGCAAGACTATTTTTCTGCTTTAACATTCGCTCAGCTTTTTATTTCCAGTGTTTCCAGTTGCCATATCAACCTGAGAAATTTGCCTGTCAATTGACAGCATATTTTTCAACGGAATATTTAAAAATATAGTTGCATCAGTTCCATCTGACTGCTTGGATTTCACTTTATCTTATTCTATTCCCACTATTTGCTCTCCAAGCATATTAGCAGATGACCAATGATCCACACCCTCCCTTTGACCATGCGCATCTCAGGTTCAGAATTCCATGTGTAGAGTTAGGCTCCAGGTCAAAATGCAGCAGATATGAGTAGCAGGGATAAAGCCTGTGAGACAAATCATTCCCTGGTGGCAGGCTGGGAAAGACCACCAGCATCAACAGAAGCACTCTGTCTTTAGCTAAGGGATAATTTCAGCTTTCGTGTTGCTCTGAAGAACAGGCACAGAAAACACAATTGAGGGCAGGGAAGTTAGGGAGGTTCCTTCTGGCTTTGCCATTGTATAGTGTGTGGGGTTTCTTGGAGCCTTCATCTGCCTGTGCCTCCCTCCCAGCACCATCAGGGTTGGGAGGAGCAGTGTGAGTAGGGAGCCTGCAACCATTCCTGATGGTAGTCAAAGACCTCGATGTTCCCTCCCTTTCTCCCTCCCTCTGTCCATCCGCATCCTTTCTCCAGCCCATCCCTGGCGATTCTTAGGCCACTGGTGTAAATAGGGACTGAATCTGGCCCAGTGCAGATAAATCTGCAGGGACTTTTTAGCAATGTATTTTTTGCTTTGTTATAGGTTTGTGGTGGCTTTTTTTCTTTAAAAGGAATAAGAATGGAAAACAAGAAAGTCAAATAGCCCTGAATCTTTACCTTTTTTAAGTGGAGACACTGCCACAGCAGGACATAATGGCTCGTTGTGGTGGTTGAGGTTTGCTTGAGAGCCTGCAGATTTATGTAATGAGAAACACAATTCCTGCAAAAGAACATTGTTAAATCTTTTCAAAATTTCATCTATAAGCCATTTTATTGCTAATATTATGGCTAGGTTCTCCTTTTGAAGAATCTGGGAATGTTTGACAAGAGGGAAAATGGAGAGAACTTGAGGCACCATAATCTGTATTTTCCATTTACCTTGCTTGAAGCTTGAACAACACATGTGCCACAAATGATTTGTTTATTCCTAAGAGGCCCCACAGAACCTAGTCTCCATTCTCAGGCATATAATGGCTATTCGAATGAAAGCTTTAATAGATTGTTGGAGATCTGATATCAATGCAGCAAGAGAAAGAGATATGCAAATATTCAAAATTAAACAAACTAGCTCCTGCCCTTTGCCTTTGGAGGTGCAGTTTCAAATCTGAATGGTGTCACCAGTGCAGCGAGTTTCTTAGATTCGGCTCTCTAGAGAACCAGTTCCTTTTTCTCTCTTCCCGCACACCTCCCCTTTGCCTTCACAAAGCTTTAAGGTTTTTGAAATATTTTCTGTCTGTAGCACTCATGAGTAAGAGGAACCCCAGCTGGAGCTGAAATACATGATGTGTTCTGATTTGGGACTAAGGATCTGGATCAGCAACATTGCTGGGAGAAGCTCCTGCTGTGCTGGTTGGCTCTATGTCTTCTTAAACCAAATACCTCAACCTCAATATATTCTCCTGGGCATTTCCCCATACTGTAAAAGCAATTTTAGAAAAGTGACATAGTCAAAAGCTTGTAGAGAGTGGAGCTGTAGTCCAATTTGGGGTTACAGTCAAATAAAACTTTATTCTGTCCACACTGCAATACAAATAGGGGCTTCACTGATTCTTAACATAGCCCCTGTTCCTCTTTTTCTCCCTGTAATGTGCATGGCCCAAAAATCTCTTAAAAAATGAAAAAATAACATCATCCACCTAACCGCTGACACTATGCCGGCAGCTACTGTGTGCACTGAACAAGGGGGAAAATAATAATTTTACATCAAAAACACCATAAAAGTTTTAAGTGTCTTCTAGGCTTTTGTAAAATTGCTATTATCATGTCCAACTCCCAAGGATTTTCACACAATTATCAATTATGTTGTGTGGGTTTCAAAAAAGGCAGTGCCTGAAGCATGGGCCATGTGGTGGATCACACAAACAGCAGTAGTAGCATGGCTGTGCCTGGCTACAGTATTTCCACATGCACCTTGGCTCTGCTGCAAGGCTCCCAGCTCAGGGATAGAAGTCCTTAGAGCACCCCCGTACCTCTGACATCTTCTGGTCTCTGATCACAAGAGCTTTGAAGTAGGGCTTGCCCCTTGCTCCATCACTAACTTCTGGTGAACAAAATGTTGCCAACAATGATGAGTGATACTCAACCTAATGTATTTCCTTATATCTGCAAATATCTGGAAAAACCCTGAGCTACAGTATGAGCAATTAGAAATTAAGAGAGAGATCAATACACAGAAGAAAGCATGAGGAGGTCCTTGCTTTGGTTGTGGTATGTGGACAGTCTTCTGGATGTAATAGGGACTAGAGTATGCTGGAAGTAGTTTGGGAAGGTGGGTTTGCTGTCATAGGCTTGATGCTCTATTTCTTTAAAGTTAGCCAAGGTTAACATCAGATACTCTGATGAAGATTCAGATGAAGGCAGATGAGGAAAAGGGTTTCAGAAAATAATCTAATTTAGCTAGTAGTTTATTTCATAGCTAAGAAGGAAAATGCCCAATAACCCAAATGAAAGGGAAAAGAAGATCTTCCCATACAAGCATGAACATTATCATCCAGAAATGTTTCTCAAAACCATATTTTGTGAGAGTGCTTTCAGCCACAGCCAAATCCCATATTTGAATGTGGCTTGACAATTAGATTCTACTTGGAATTAAAGGTGATCTCTGAAAACCATGGCCATGTTTAAACACGAACCAGGCCATAAGCTTCTTATGGGCTGTGGTTACAGAAAAATGGCTGACTCACAGTAGGAGAGGATTGGGTTGGAATGTTCCCATGCAATCCTCCCTGTTTTTCAGAGGTGCCCAGCCTGTTCCTAGAGGTCCTGGACACCCAGTGCTCCCATATACTTCCCTTGACACTTGCAGGTAGTAGTTCTGAAACACCAACTTAAGGACTTCAGAAAAGAGGTGTTTTGTTTGGTCTATCAGTAGCCACAAATGAGAAGAAAAAACCAGACTTCTCCGAAGTTTTCCAAAATGCATTCCCAATTCAAACAGATATGTACAGTTCCCTTGCAAGTGTGAGTCCCAGATCACAGCTAAGACTAGCACAGGCTTCCCTAATAGAATCAGCAACTGCATCATTTCTGCATTGAGTTAAGCAGTGTGCAGAAACAGATTTGTATAGGAATTTTCCAACTGAGCATTTTTCTAATTCAAAAATATTAATCAAAACCTGATACATCTTGGGGGAAGCTCCTGATTTTGGCATATCTCATTGTCAATTTAAATATTTTGATTTGGTCAGCATTTCATAATGAAAGACATTCTTTTTCAAATAGAAACACATGATTCTATAGAAAAATATATTAAGGAAAAAATAACATTTAAGTGTGAAATAATGCCCAAATGTTTCACTAAGATCCAAACGGCATCTAACCAGGTTTTGTTTCTTTCAGGCTACCAGGTTTAAGAAATAGAGGTTACCATTTCTAGTCCTGTCTAAGACTGGGGAGAAAATGTGAGATTCTGAGATTTTTACAAGATTGGAAAACAGTTTTCCACCAAGCTTTCCTCAGATGAGTTTGCTAATACCCTTCTGTTTAACCCTTCCTCCATGGCTCTGTTACCATGCAGTCCTGTTCATATTGTTTTCCAAGACAAAATCTGAGCAAGGCTGAGATTTGTGCTGATGGTGAGTGCCTGCCTTTATTTCCCCACCCCCCCCCCCTACTTCCCCCCCTCCACCCACCCCCTCCCTTCT
>JBCJKH010051055.1:0-23738 GCA_039877255.1 Loriculus beryllinus | reverse complement strand
CCCCCCTACTTCCCCCCCTCCACCCCCCTCCTCCCTTCTTTAAATAAAACCACTTCCAAAGGCATTGAAATAGGGCTGATAAAAAGCTTTTAAAATATATTTTAGTAAATAGTTTGAAACCAGACCATAAAGTCTCGTAAATGTAGGTTTGCCCTTAATTGTACCTCACTGACAGCCCATTTGCTTTATCCTCTGCAACCAGTCTCCTTTTTCTTTAAGAGCAAAACATAACTATATGCCACTTTCGAAAGGTCTGTGAGGTTTCACACAGATTGAACAAGATCTGTAGGTAAACAGTGTCACCTAGTGGATAAATGGCATGAGCGTTCCCAAACGTGAAATTAGGCAGTGTGGTTTTTCCATTTTGTCCGAGAAAAATATTATCTCAAATTGGAAAAAGCCTCGTGCTGAGAAATGGGATTATTTCCAAATCGCTGCAAAACCGAAGATGCATAATGCGGTGGCCAGCGCTGAGCTGGAATATATAAGTCATGTGCACTGGCACAGAGGCAGTCACATCAGCAGATACAAAAGAGAACAGATTCTCCAGCTAAGTGCCTGAATAGTGAAAGGTTAAAGCAACACAACGTGAAATACTTATTTCCTGGATGCGTAAAGGTGTACTAGGTTCTACATTGTCTTCTGCACCATCAGCTGCCCCTTTCCAAGCACAGAAAAAAGAATGTCAGTAGGTGCCTCTGCCATGTGATCAGCTGAGGCTCCTGAGCAGTAAAAGTAAAAAAATCACAAAGTACTTGGGGTGAGAGATCTGGGAGAGAGCATGTGAATGGTGGACAAAGAGTATAATCTCCATGGAAAAATATCTGAGAGAGTGAGATGATGACTTTGAGGATGACTTTGAGGTAGGTACCTATGGTAAAAGCTGCCTAGAGAGAGGAGGCTTGAAGAGCCTTCTTGACTTGCATGTAACAGGTTAGAAATTCAGGGCATGATAGCCTCAACGGCTAAAATGCTTCAGAAGGAAGGATATGTTCCTGAAAACTAAACTGTGACTGGATATCCTGAAGCCCACTTACAGTACTTAGGGTACTTAGTACAGTACCACTTACTAAGTACTTAGTACTTACTTTCTAACTAGCTAATGGGATCCCTTAGAGTCAAGCTGAATTTGAACCAAAGCACTGAAGGGAGAAATTAAGATAAACAGAATAAGCTAAGAATTATGTGGCAAACAGTTCTTCAGGTTCCTAGGGAAAAAAAGGGGGTTGGGAAGGAAGTAGAATTCAAGCAACAAAGGAGAACTCAGGTAACTTGGTTCTAAACAAAACAAATACGGGCTTTCAGCTGACTTTGTGTTGGGTGGGTAGGAAAGTGGAATTTTTGTGATCCCTTCTCAGTATCCCCACTTTGTCCTTCTGTAAGGGCATCACTGCAGTTTGTGAGCAGATCCTGGGAGCAGGGTTGGACATCTCAACTCTATATACAACAAGTGCATTTGTTTTTTCTGAAAATCCTTATTTCTTTCCTTACACCTTAATGTAGCTGCTTCCCCTACAGTTCCTCTTGAGGGACAGCAAGCGCACAGCACTGATGGGAAGGGAAGGCAGTGAGGACCCTGCCAGTGAGAGAAGGGAACGCATTCTGCCTCATTTGGTCAGGATGGTTCTCTGCTGTTATCACCCAGTGCAGGCAGATATGGTCCCTTGGCTGCTGCTGGGTGATGGAGTAATAAGATAATTCATCTGCGAAAGGCTTTGGGGAGGTTTCCAGTCCAACCGCCTGCTCAAAGCAGTGTCCTCTGAGACCAGGGCAGGCTGTTCAGCTCAAGCCTCAGAGAATGGAGAAAGATGGCACAACCTCTTAGAGTAACCTGTTCTAAACCTTGACTATTTTCATGGGGGCACAGTTTTCCCTTATATCTAGTCAGAACATTTTTCTACCAATTTGTATCTGTTATCTCTTATCCATGTTGATCAGGTGTCCGGGCTGGTTTCTCTTGATGAAATCTGTAGGTTTGCTGTCTTGGTCAACTACTCTACCTATAATTAAAGCAATCCCTTTCAAGAGCTCTGTCATTGGTTACATTGAAAAAGAACATGAAGGAGAGAAAAAGCATGGTTACAAAAGTGGCTCTTTCCTGTCCAAGAGGCAGCAGGCAGGAAAATCTGAAAGTGCCTGCCTGAAAGTTCAAATGTTGGCCTACAGGATGTTATCAGCCTCTTAACATAGAAGCCAGTCATGAAGATATGAGGATTATGTAAAGTGATGAGGAAGAAAAAGGTGAAGAGTGATACCACCCACCTGATCTGCAGGTACTGCAATGTGTGCTAGCTGTGGAAGCATTTTCAGACCCAGGTCTTACACTAACATGGATGTGGTCAAAGCAATAAGCCAGGGTTTCTTTGAAGAATGTATGAATTAATGTTAGAATTGTAGTCAATATGACAAATATCTAATTTTCATAGTTCAGGAAACCTGAACTCTAGCATTTAATTACCTTCCAAATAAAACGAAAACACTGAATTTTATGTCAGGTTGTTAAGTTTAATTGCTAAGTTTATGTTTGGCCTCTGTTTTTTCATTTTGTCATGTATCAAATGGACGGTCTGTCATTCTCCTCCAAAAAGTTGAAAGCGATTATCATGAAAAGCCCAAATAGCTCTCTGTACACAGGCAAATTAAAATATGCTGCAAGTTGGGACACTTTCTCACCTAAGTATACACTCTGCTTCCAAATCAAACACTAACGTAACTGTATTTGTTCTGTTTGTTGCACTCTTCCTTCAAACTACTTCTTTTTTCTTTTTTTGTACTAGACTTCTTGGACCAGTTCTCACTTACTGAATCAGTGGAAGGCACCATCTTCTAGTGGGCATTAGGTGGCATGGACTTAGTCACATCACTTTGATAACTATGCTTCAGCTTACTTCATTAATGTAAATTCTATGCTGACTTTCCACAGTGCTTTTATTCTTGGGATCTTTTTTTAGCTATCCTTTCTTAGATAAGTAAACTAGTACTAAACCAGATGTTTTTCATATTTCCCTTCTCAAGGAAGGGTTGATACTAATTTCTTTGCTCATTAAAGTGTAAATGGAGAGGAATCCTGTGGAGTTCAGTGATACTATGAGACATAAAAGCAGTGTATGAGGTCAGAAGCTTCCTACATGAGCTACAAGTGCAAAAACCAGTGAGCAAAAAAAGAATGAATGGATCAAGGATCCAACTCATGGGAACAACAAAAGGAATAAATAGAAGTAGCACCTGGGAAAAGCTGCTTTCATCAAGAAAGGCCTCCTCTCTGTAAGTATCTGTTAACTCTAATATTAAACAAATAGAATCCATAGAATCCCCTTTTGCTTTTTTATGGAGACACCCATAGTCAAGCCTGGACTTTAAATAAGACAATAATTAAAAAAAGTAACTTGTTCCACCCGGAAATGATAATTTCTTCAGCGAAGAACATCTAGTCTGAAGTCTGAAGAGGGCTGGCATATCTCTGTAACAGTGTGTAATAACAGCCCAAACATCTTAACAGTCCCAGCCTGAATCTAGCATCCCTGCTGTCATCATTGCTGCTGGATGTTCTTGCTTGGCCTCCTAGCTGCACATGCTCCCGTATCCATGTACTCTAACGGCACCATGCCAAGCCCAGGGTGGGCTGCCAGGCCCCTCGTGGCTGCAGGTACTACATAAAGAGGGGTTTTGCCAAGCAGCCTGCCTAAAGCTGAGAGTGCTGTTACCTGCATAAAAAATTCCCTTCCCTCTGCAATAGCAGCACACACAAGTGCGCTTTAGCCCCATTCGGACTAATTTATACACACGTACACGCCAAATGCTGGGAGGAAAAGCCTGCATGGGCAACCATCATTGCCAAATTGCATCACTCAGGTAGATGAGGAATCTCTGGCAACTAAGAAAGGATATAAAAATATAATCAGATTAACATCCATCCCTCAGGCTGTCTGGGCAAATAAAGAGCCAGTGCAAGCAACAAGCTGAGGAAATGGGCTGGTCATGAAACACCCTGTGTGCATGCACAAACATAATATTTGGTTTGGAAGCTTTCCATTCCTATTCTCTTTTAATGTGAAATCAGGCTTCATAGTTAAGTATTGTCTGGAATGTTTTTTTAATTATTATTTTTAAAACACTATTTCTGGATAACATATTCTATTTCTGATTTGCAAAGAAAAGTTAGGAAATCTGCACTTTGCTTCTAAGCATGTTCTTTAAAAGGTTAAACTCTCACACTTTGTTGTTTTCACTATCCATTGGCTGTCTCCACTAGCTCTGATTTGAGGGAAAATAATTTTTTTCCAATCAGCTCTATGAATATAGTCCATGAAGGACATCTGTTGACTCCAGCTCCAGTAATACGGTCTGTGATATAGTTGCATAGCAAAACCACAACACAGTATATCAACTTTAAGAAGAAAGGGTGGATGGAAAGGATGTAAGTGTGTATCCTCTGCCTGAATATTAAAATGCAGCTGCTAGTGCTACAATACCAGAGTGCATCTTTTATCCATTAAACGATCAGTGCACAATAAAATTGAAACACAAAGCTTACAATCTGTCTACATCCTGTCCTTCAAGGTGGCCTCATCCACTAAGTAAATTTTAAGGAACTAGAAGAACTAATAATTTCATCTTACTCAAAAGCAAAACAGCAAAGAAACACCAAAACAAAAACCACACAGCATTTTTCTAAAGCTCTCTGTTTAAATCTGCTTCTCAGAGTGCATAGGATTTGGTTATATCATGAGCTATTTCTCAGTGTGATTCAGCTTAAGGCATTGGGTTGTGTGAGGCTTCAGGACTTCAACAAATTTGAAGGGAAAGACTGGAGGAACTATGAAAGACTCCACATTTCCTCAGCTTCCTTCCCAGCTGGCCATTCAGATTTGCCAGGAGTGCTATGAAATAGTGTTTTGTCTCCATCACCAGTTCACATACAATCCTGGGAGGAGCTGTGCCTTTCCATAAAAAAAAATCTGGGACCTTTAGGAACTGGCTCTGATCCAGGGGCCATTCAGTGGTATCTCCAAAATGTCAGCAGGTCACTTTAACATGAAACAGCCATGTGAAAACCCACCATTGCTGCTGGATTTACTGGTTTAAGGTGACTAGCATAGACCCTAATTTCTTCTCCTGTTCCTTGGGGCAGGCTACCAGGCTAGGACATTAATGAGGCAACTAGGAGGAGATGGTACCACTTCTGTACATGTAGAACTTCTGTCTCCAATGGTTTCACTCCAGCACCTTTCTCAACAATAAATGTAGTGAAGATTCTTGTTCATGTTCCACAGACAGCATTAAATGGGATGCTTTAAGCTGAGAATATTTTACCAGCTCCTGGAAAGGGTCAAACACAGACCTAATGTGGGCCTAGAGGGTGATTGCCATCAAACTAAGCAGCTGTGTTCAGCTTGTCCTGGATTTCTTTATATGAGACAGGGGATTCATAAAAGGAAATGCTAAGGCCACACAGGTTGTCAAGTCTCTTGTCTAACCAGGTGTAATGACTAAGGTTTTGCAGGAAAGCTGCAGTTAAGGAATTAAAAAACAGATCATGGGTCAAATCCATCCCTAATGCAACTCCATCATCTTTAGTAAAAGATACACCTGTGTAAATCTGGCCCCCTGTCTCTCACTCAAAAAACAAAGCAAGATACCTTCTGCAACAGAATCAATTGGAAAAGGGAGAAGGAAAAAAAAATAAAATCTTCTTTCTAAGCCACGTTAAAAATAATCACTTTTTTGTTGCACAATGGGGCAGAGAAAACTAGTCCTACTGCACACCAGAGTACAATTTCCTCAGCCTGTCACACAGGGCAAAAAATAATGGAATAACCAAGAAGTCTTTTTCATCTCTGCTCAATTCTAAATAATACAGGGAAGAGGAGAAAGCACATCTATATATCTCTATCTATCTATATATCTATATCCATATATATATAAATATCTAGATATGCTTTCTCCTCTTCCCTGTATCTATAATCCATATTCATGTATAGTTACCTATATTGCACTCCCTAGGTTGATTATGTTGCCAGTGTGAGACTGGAGGTATTTATGAGAAATTTTGCACAAGCACAGAGTGATTCAGAAAAAAGGATTATATTCCTTCTGTTGATTAGACCTGTTGTTTAAAAATAGCAAAATACATCTGTTTTAAATGCCTGCTAGAGTTTTCACTGCTGTGTCGTGTTTTCTATCTCAGCTTTTGCCTTCCCATTTGGCAAGTCTGTTGTGTACATGAACTCTACAGGAATGCAGAACAGCCACCTGAGGGAGAAAATTGCTAATCATGAAAAATTACTAATCATTCTTTCATACTAAACAAATCCCACTGAGAGGTTTCTAGTTACACAAAGGTAGATTTTTCTGTTCTTTCCCCTTCTCCCTCTTTCCTCCAGATAATGATACAGAGGTGCAAAATGCAGGATATCGCATCCTACTATGCATTAACTGAAGCATTTTCATCTGATAAGATCTAGGACTGCATCCAAAAGCACAATAGACTGAAAATCTTCTAATGCATGCCACTAGCACGTCTCAACCAAAATGTCAGGAAAAGCTGTTCAGTCATAAATAATCTTCCCAAGGTTACGCTTGGTAAGACTATGGCCCCTGTGCAGTTGCTCCCTAAAAGAGTTTACAACCTAAAGAGATGAAGCAGAAAGTTGGAAGAAAAAGTCAGAATTTGATCTGCAATTCTTACAGCTAGGATTCCACCCAAGTTTGTAGTGTCAAGATCTCAGAAACATCATGTGTTGGTCAGTTTTAGGCTTCCTCAGAATGACTAATTTTAACCATTGCTCCCTTCCCCAAGGCTCCCAGTGGGCTCCAGTGAAGCCTCCACAGAGTATCCTTTCTATGAGAGGCCAGTGATGACAACGGGTTTTCTCAAAGTAAACACAAGGACCGTGCCATAAAGCTGCTGTTTTATGGCCAAAACATGCCTCTGCCAATATCAACCAGCAATAGCTACTGGCATCTATAGAAGATCACAGTGTTGGAATTAGGTAGGTTAGTACTAATTACAAGATGTTTATTCAGCCTAAGTAAAATACACTGTAGTTTACTCATTAGCACCCAAAATGGCACATTTAATTGGAGCAATATATTAATACAAATAACGGATTACAGCTAAGTAGGATGCTTTACTGTCTACAGTTAATTTATACTTAATTAAGGTGCTCATTTACCTTGGTAAGAGTATACATCCTCCCAGCAGCTTTGTGAGATGAGGATTTCATCGTGCTTTATAGAAGCATAGGTACTGAGTCTTCTCTTGTATTATCTGATCATATTGGGATTAATTTGTTTGCAATAAGGAAAGATACTTTGACCAGGTAAGTTTCTCAATTAATCTTTTCTTCATCTGACCATCTAACAACTAAAGCATAGTAAAAATATAGTCTATTTAAATGTTAAAAAAAACATGCAGATGAGGCTCTCAGTGATATGGTTTAGTGGTGGTCTTGGCAGTCCTGTAGTAATAGTTGGACTTGATGATCTTAAAAGTCTTTTACAACCAACTTGATTCTATGATTCTGTTTTATCATGTCTTGTATTTGCTGAATCTTTCCTATATCCATAATCAGGGCTGATACTCAACAAGTTTGTAAGAGATTTATTATGAGATCATAGGTTAGTTTCATAAAACACAGAAGGTAATTGACACCTCTATGACTGATGAAGCTCAAAATTATTAGGAAATGGACCCAGCTCAACCCAAAAAAGTTGTTATGATCCAAGATTAAAGTGTTTTCTCAGGGATTTGTTCTGACTGAAGTTCACACGTACGTTCATCTGCTGACTCCTTGCTGTGTATTTCACCTGCAAATCAGGTGAAGACTACCTTCAGCTGGTTGAGCCTTTTAATTGCTCCATTGAAAGTAACTGAAGAAGCAGACCAATGAAAAAGAAGGTGTTGAGCTTATTACCTCAACACACAGGTGAGGTAACTTTCTGCCTCTAAGAACAGTGGGTAGGCTATAAAAGAAGGAAAAGAGAGAGGATGTTTTTGTTGCAAGTGAGTACATAGGAATAATTTTACACAAAAGAAGGACTTAGGTAAGAGTTATTATATAGGGTGCTTTAATTTGTTTGGTTTGCAGTGAAAGAAAGAAGTTGTTTGAGTTCTAATTTTTTCTTCATCTTTTTTGACAATGGTTTTGCTTATCTTGGTCTGAGCCACGTTTCTGGAGTGATCGTTGATTTCTAGGGAGCTGTGAAGCTTTGTTTTGTTCTTTGTTATGTAGGAGATAATGCTGTTCTGGTGGAATGGCCATGGCTGTCTGTCAGATGCCCACCAAGCTGCTCTCTTGCTTCTTCTCCTTAACAGGCCAGGGGGAAAGAATGAGGTGTTAAAAAAGTTCATGGGTCAAGATAAAGACAAGGAGATGCTTTTTTGCTTACCAATTAGCAAAACAAAACCAAAAGTAATTTCCAATTTAAAAATAGAGATGAATCATGAAAAACAAAAATGCCTTCCCCACCCCTTCTTCCCAGGTTCAACCTCTCTCCTCTGTTCCTGACTCTTCTACTTCCTCACTGCAGCTGGTATAGGGTCGTGGGGAGCTGTGGTCAGTTTGTTATGCTTTACTGCTTCTACTGCTTGAACTTTTCACTTGCTCCAGCACAGGGTTCCTCCTGTGGGGTACAATCTTTCAGAAACTGCTCAAATGTGGGTCCTTTCTATGGGCTGCAGTTCTTCAAGAATGGCATGTCCCCCCATAGGCTCTGACTCCTGCTGGAAAGCCTGCTCCAGCGTGGCTCTCAATGGGCTACAGCTTCCATCAGGGCACATCCACCTGATGCTGTGTGGGTATTTGCTCCTATTGGGTGTTGGCTGACAACCTACAGCACCATATTCTTCCCTATGGGCTGCAGAGGAATCTCTGCTCCAGTGCCTGGAACTCCAGTGCCCCTCTCACTCCTTCACTGACCATGGTGTCTGTAGGGCTGTTTCTTTTGCACATTTTCCTCACTTCTCTGTGTTATAATTGTTGTGCAGTATTTAATTAAATGTGTTTTCACAAAGGTGCCACCAGCATCAGTGATAGGCTCAGCTTTGGTTATTGATGGATCCATTTTGGGGCTGGCTGTGTGTGACATGAAAATAGCTCCCAGCCACTTCTCATGGGGAGCACCCCTACAGCCCATGTCCCACTACCAAAACCTCGCCATGTAGACCAAATACAACTGTCTTAATTTATAAGCTTTTTTCTTTCTTTTCTTATATTTTTTTTTTGTGCCTGGAGCAAGATTCCTGAAATCGTGTGTATGTGTATGTTCTGTACTTCTGCTTGACTAGGTTTATTGCATGCTCTCTGTAAGATTATTTTATCAGCTTTGTTTTTCTTATTAGGTGTTCACACTAACAGGTATTTCTATGCAGTGAAATCTTATCAGTGTTCTGGGCTTTTAAAATCACTGGTCACTATGCCCTAACCCTAGATGTATGTGCTGAATAACCACATTGTTCGTTTATAATGTCCTTGGCTTTTCTATAGCCTTGTCCCTATGATGTTACTTGTGGACACAGTGGGCTGGATTGAAGACAGTGAAGTTAAAAGTGGTGAGGTATGCAGCTATGTAACTGTGAGAAGAAATGTATTGATTCCACATACTTCCTTTTCTAACCTGCTGTAAGGTGTTTCATCATGTAGGACATCATGGAGATCTTATATTTGTTACTTAACATACATTGAAAGGTCTGACTTCTCTTTCTTGCTGGCCTTCTAAATGGAAAAAGCTGTTGTTAACATGTCTTGTGTGTCAGAGATCAGGCTGTTCATGATAGCTTATGAAGCTTTGAACATACATAGTAATAGAGAGCAATGGCAAACTGTTATATTAATGTAGCTGAAGCACAAAAAGTGAAACTATTGACCTTGCTAGCTCTGCATCTGGGGCAAATGTTACTGTGGTGAATAGAACAGCTTTCACTAGGCATTGTTTTGAGTTTTGGTTTGTGTGTTTTGCTCTGGTATAGACAAAAGTAAATGTCTGAGTGGGGCTGAACAAAACCCTAAAGATAATTGCAATTTTGCACGTGTCAGGGATGTTTTTAGTAAAAACTTTCCTTTTGGACAATGGGGCCAATAATTAAATAGAAGCAAAAGTTAGGGTGTTAGGGTGTGAAAAAAGTTAGGGTGTGAAAAGATTCTGTGTGTTTTTAAGTCACTGGAAAAGCACATTACCCAAATTCCTTTACTGAAATAATGCTCTTTTAAATCAACCAAACAAGAAGCTTTTACTATGACCCTTGCCTGGCATGGCATTGGTATTCCTTGAACAGAACCGACAGGTATCCAATAGGTCATTCAGCACAGCTCTTGACCTCCCTCAGACAAAAGATCCTGTGAGTTACAGTGGTTGGTTCCTGGAGTATACAAAAGACACTGCAAGAAACACATGGCAAGAGGTATTAAGTTTGTGTTGAGAGGTATGTAAGACCCACAGGGAGAAGCAAAGTGCTTAGCTGATTTCCATTCTTTTCATGCAAATCCAATACCAAAATCCACCTTGCAGGACAGTGTATGAGAAGAAATAACTTATCAATGAGCTTTTTCCAAGCTTAGTGATGTTATATGCCTAAGGCCCGTATTCCATAGAACCAATGCGTGCCCCACATCTGACTTACACTGTTTTTTCCTCTGCACACAGGATCACATTTACTTATGCAGCTGCCATACCAGCAGGAGATCAAGAATTTGGGGACAGAGGCACCAATGCACCTTACTCAGCTGGCCAGCTGTAGGTTTGCATGGTTTGCATTGCTCAGTACAGCCCAGGAAAGCTGCCCTCTGCCCCTTCCATACAGGAAAGCCCATGCACTCCAGCCCAGTGCTTTTTTCCAGGCCTGTGCAGTGTCTTAAAGCAGCTTTTTTCCGCCCTGCAGGCACACAGCCTCCTCAGGGAGCAGCGGTGTGGGAAGCGCTCTGGGGAAGCCCGTGCTGTGGCCATTAGTGCTGTGCCTACAGCAGCCTCTGCAGATAACGAGAAGCCCTTGTGCCTCACTGCTATTAAACTGCTGCTTTTTCACGAGAGGAATCCTGAATTCTTCCTCAGACCTAAACAAAAAAGTCAGCCTTTTATTCGTTTCATCATTATCTAGGGCTGCCACATTCAAATGATTCTCCAGCAGTCCCTTCATTTCCGAGTGCACACGTCGAGAAGGGATTGGAAGCCTTTTGATTAAGAATAAGAGGTGATGACACTACAACCAGTGCAGGGTTGTCATCATTACCATGTACCTGTACTTCCACAGAGCACTCGCTCTGGGTTGCCTCTGATATAAAGCTGCTGTACTCTGTGCCCTAATTGAATGGAACTATTTTATAAACACGCATTCCCTGAATCCCAGAAAAGATCCTTTTAGAGGCGAAGATATGGGGAGGGTTGTGGGGAGGTGAGGAGCTAGATGGCCTCAGTTCCTGGCAGACCAATTTCTTCTGTGAGAGAGATTTCTTTGTTCCCTGCAAAACTGCTTGTCGTCTACAAGCAGATATCGTGGGGTTTTTTCCCCCTGCAAGTTGAATGATGTGACCACCCACTTTTAATCCTGTGATTTGCTGCTTTTGGCCTGGATTACAAGTCACCTATGGCCACCTTTAGTGTGTAGCAGGCTGCAAGTTTGCACAAGGCACCTAAGGGAAAACATCCGTTCCTCTCTGGCCTCATTTGTTAACTGTTCATGTCTGGTAATTTAACTGTCTGATTCGGTCACAGTATTGACCTTTTGGTAGCAACACAGCGAAGGAACCCGCTGTCTACCCACCAGGATGCTCTCATCTGTCTCATGAGATTGTATTCATGTGTACATCCTAAACCCCCACTGCTTATCATGGGAGCTGCACTGCAGATGACTTCTTAAGCAGCATCCCTCTTTTCAAGCACTCTGTGCACATGTTCTGGAATCTCCACTGGTGATTTACCGTTTTCCAGGTTAACTTTAAAGTGCCGATTTTGACCCATATACCTGTGCTGGTTATTTCTCTGTTCCCATGCAGTGTAACTGCAGCTGTAGTTGATAGAAGTGCTATGCCTGAGCCTCGAAGGCTGCAGAATCTGTGTTGGGCCAATGCCTTCTTGGAAGATGGTCCCCCAGTTGCAGTTTGGTAGTTAAACTAATCCTCTGCAATCTGTGTGTTTAAAAGTGAAAGGCTATTATTGTTAAACAAGCTTTCCTTGGAGCCTACATTTTAGTAATACTAATCTAAAACTGCTATATGAAACTATATTAATAGACAACAAAATTACAGCCAATTCCTGGCACTATTTCAATAGCTATGTATGAAATTTACTGCATAAGGGATGTTAAGTTAAAAGTGGTCAGAGGAGTTACTTTTATCTTGGCTTACATATAGCATTACATTTACACCTGAACACAGGGTGAATTATCATCCAGAGGAGTTGAGAAGGAATCTCTTTTCTCCAGGAATGGCAATTATATTTGATTAGGTACATGGGAGCTTTTTCCTCTCCTGGCCAAGGAGCTGAGGGCAGTGCTTTGAAGACATCCAGCCTCATGATCAAGGTGTAAAGCATAATGACAAATGTGAAGTTCCTGCAGGGTCAGAGTCGGCTACAATAGTTCAGTGGAGAGGGCATCGGACTGGGACTTAAGAGGCTTGACTTGACTGCCCTGTTCCTCCACTGGGCTGCAGGACAAATCACTTCCTTTCTGTGCCAGAGTTTCCTTATCTGTGAAATGGTGGTAATGAGCCTTTCTTCTTCATTTCTCTTTGTAATCGCTCCAAGAGCTGCAGGTAAAACATGCTATACAAGCACTTGGTATTACTGTGTTTGATTTGTGGGATTTTTCTGTGTGATATCCTAACGCAAGGAGTTGTTTCAGATTTGCACACATAAGCTCAAGGACTGTGGTGTTTGTCATCCTGCTGTTAACAGCTCTTCCCTGAAATCATTTGGATGTACAGACAGTACTCTGGTATTGTTTTTGTTAGGATATCTGCAGCCTGAAATCTTAGTGTAACAGGATTTGTTAGTCAAGCATAGCCCTCAAACAAAAGCATACAGGATGTGACTTTTCAGATGCTTTCCTCTGCACAACGAACACCCCCATCCTTTGCCTCTTGTCTTTGCTGGTCCCCTGTTGAGAGGCCTCCATGCCTGTGGTCATCAACAGTTTGGCAACATCAGGGGGAGGAGGAAAAAAGAAATCCCTTGACATGTGTAATAACTTAACCCTCATTCCAAATGTGTTTTCTTAAGAATTGCTAAGGGTTCCCTCCTTCCCTTCCCAGTCACTTTTCCCCTCAACCTTTGTTTCAAGATGGGAGGGGGCTGCTGGAGGGATGGGGGGTTTCTGTGGTGGTGCCTGCTGTGATCTGGGCCCTCTTTGTTTGCCAACATGTGCAGAGTCCTTTCCACCATCTTCTCTTACTAATGAAATACATTGGGATGAAGAGTCCTAATTGTGAGGTGATATCCCACTGAGTGTCAGAGCAGGCAGGGTGTGCATGATGCTCTTTAGTTTGGGTCATTGGAAGTGATAGATGCAGAAGGATGGTAGATTAGTTCCTGCTGAAACCTGAGAAGCTGCCTGTATTGGTGAATGTCACCCAGTGCTCAGCAAATGCATTCAAATGGAATCACTGCAATCTTGGGTTTCAGCCCTAAGTGACCACTACAGGCAACAGTAGTTCCTGCCTGTGGAATAAACATTTGCTAAACACACTTTAGCATAATAACACTTTGTGCAGCAAGCAATCACTCACCACTCTCTGCCTCTTCTTGCTGTTGTGACAATCCAAATGCTACCCAGACCACAACCGTGTCAGTCTTGCCTAGAATTGTTTTGCTAACAAATTGCTTAACTTCCCTGACCAGAAGTCATGGTGCAATGCTTGCATGTTGAACGTATTTAAGTTTGCTGATTTTTCCATATCTCCTCCCTGGACCTGGAGAGCAGGGCACTGATGGGAGATGAAGGATGTCCAGCCTTTCCAGTACTATGATATGGTGCTATCAGTGACCTGTCCAATGCTGTGCATTTCCTCTCCTACACCTCTACAGCTCATCTGCTGTACTCCATTAGTGTTTTGGGGCAGGAATCATACAATATTGGTTGTTTATCCCAGTTTGTGGGATATGAAATCTCACTCTAATGTAATGAGGTTTTTTTAGTGGTAAATTGATTTTGAGGAGGTCCAATGACTGTACCTTTTCTTGACAGAAAACATCACTTGCAGAGCGAGGACTGTAGCCAAGTCTTTAGACCCCTGGCCCATTACATCATCTGCAATGAGAAGCTCTAAATGCTTCATCCCTGGCAGCATTCAAGGCCAAGCTGGACAGAGCCTTGGACAACATGATCTAGGGTGAGGCGTCCCTGCCTGTGGTAGGGGGGTTGGAACTAGATAATCTTAAGGTCCTTTCCAATCTTAACTATTCTGATTGTAGCTCCACGATGCTATGATGCCGCTATGCATTTATGCAGGAGGACTGCTCACAGTAACAGATGAAAGAGTCTGCTTTGTAAAACTATCTGTAAAGCACTTTATAGCAAAGTGTGGACAAAGGACAATGTTATGACTTCAGTGTTATGTACAAAAGATACAGAAGATAAGAAAATGGAGATGTTCTTCCCTTGCATTTCATCAGGTCTTTCTGAAGTATTTAACTCTGGAATCAAATTTCTTCTGTTTTCAAAATTTATAGAGTCAACCATGAAATTAGGGATGTGTCAACTGGAAATAAGGAAGTGTTTGACTTTGACATTAGAAATAATTAAACTGATATTACATTGATCTCTACAGCATCTGTTCCACTTGTATGCAGAAATGCTAGTGTGTGCTATGGGGCCATTTCATACTGGTGGAATTGGATGCTGTGATCAGCCATATGCTGATAAAATTATTCTTTTGTCAGCATGTCTGCCTGGAATTCCTTCAGGAGCTGGAAACATTCAAAGCAACAATGCTCAATGCTGAGTGCTTAAGATTGCTGATGTGAAAGGGACTTTTGGTCTAATTCCATGCTCCATATACACTTCATACTTCACATACAAGTTGGCAAACCTGTTCCTGTGTAAGCTTCAAAAATGGGCTTTTCAAGCACTTGAGTTTTGAGACCAAACTTTCAAAAATTGTTTACTTAATGGGGTATCATTTGTTTGCAAAGCTCCATCCAACTCTAATCCATTAAATCTGGTAGTTCTGTTGCCTCTTCAGGGGGATTGGGTCAGACCCCAGAGAAGTCAGGGTAGAAGAAAACTGGTGTAATAACCCTGCTGTCTATGTCAGGTGGAAGGTATAGGTAACTAGGTTTGCTGGATGATCCTTGGAGATCTGTGTTAGGCTTGCACAGGTTATAGATAGTCACAGGCACCAAATTCCATCAGAATATGAAAGGTGTGCAGTTCAAATGACAGAGCTGCAGTCATGCTTTGCCTTCCTCTGTGGTTTGCATCCAGAATTTTCAACGAGTCCCTGTTTCACTGTGCACAAAGAATGTGAGATTTGTCAGGTGCTGGGAGAACTGGAAAGAGGCATTGCAGTGGCTGGTAGGGTAATGATAGAGGAATTGCCTCAGTCCTGAGGTTACCTGCGTTCCTCCCAGCGTGGTCAGCGTTGCACGTGGAGACCTGTAGGGATTAAAAATTAAAAAATTATGACATGGGCCAAATCCATTCACGGGCAAAGATACCCTATGGTGAGTAGTGCCTCATGTGACTGGGTACTGTCCATACCTGTAATTAGTCCCTAAATATGCACCTGAAACACAGCTGTTGCAAGATTATTTTTTTTTAATTTTATTTTTTTTAAATTGGCCATTTAAACATGGTGGTTTGTTGGAAAATTTTCTTTTCATAGTTTCTGTTTACACTTGAAAGCAGCTCTCTTCAGGCCTTGAGAAGAGTGTAATTATTTGCTTTTACAATTAAAGCCACAAAAGCATCTAGCTATTGTTGCATGCTCCTTGAAAACATGCTGTTGCTTTTGATGATTGTGATATTATTAATCAGTTAATCATCATCAGTGGATCAAAACAAAATTGCCCAAGAAAACACGAATTCCTTCTCTTTATAGAATTCATCTGAAAATTTCTGAGTTTGCATGCGTGTGGTTGGGCACTGGTTAGGGATCTGCTGTACCTCCATGCCCAACTGCCATGCTTTCACATGCAATGTGTGCAGGACAATCTGCAGCTCTGAAAGTGTACAAGCCCCTGAAAGGTTGATGCTTTGTAACAATTCCATCAGATGTCACCACAAGGTATTTGTCTGTCAGCAGTGGCCAGCTAAGTGATTAGCTGACACAGCTACTCACTGTATGGGTCACTGGCAAAACAGACAGGTTCAAAAATGTAAGACATTTGGTCCAACTCCTCCTGAATGTCCTGCCTGCTTCGTTCAGCTATCAGCTCAGTTGTCATGCGCAGGCAAAATAACATATGCTGGCACTTAAACCAAGCTGTTTAAAAATAGGTGGTTAGCCCATGGTGGGCAGAAATACTGAATTTTGTTTGTCTGGAAGGGGAATTACTTTTGGCCTTACTAGGGATATTTACTGCCTCTATTAGAGTGGAAAGGAAAGCAGACCCATCTTCCATGCTGAGCACTTGCACCTGTGCTACCTGATAACTATATTAAGTTTCTTCACTCTGCTTCCATTTTGCATCCTATTTCACTGTTATAGGAAAACCCCCATCAGCCCATGAAGCTGGTTTTAACAGACAAATTTTATGTCTCTGGAATTGTAGCTATCAGAATCCCCACTGAAATAAAAACTGTTTTTCATCCAGTTACATTTCAGACTTGCCCCTCCTATCTCCTTTACTCAAATAGCTTTCACGCGAGCTATAAGGGATAGATTGTTAGTTACAAAATAAAAAACATAGTAATGCCCAACCCTGTAGATAGGAAGCATAAATGAATGCTATGATTGCAAGATGTAACAGGCCATAAAAACTAATGCCTGAAGATGGTAATAAGAAATACTAAAGATGTATAATGGAGTTGATAGCTTAAGAAATGGACAGCCTGTTCTTAGAGCACAAGGGAAAAGCTGATCTGCTTTTCTTAATTAAGGCTTCATATGGCACTTTTGAGTTACTTTCCCTTTTTTTTTTTTTTTTTTTGGTATTACCCTAATGGTTTGCTACATCAAAGTTTCTTAATGGTCTGGTTTCTTGAATTGCCTCCCCTGTACTCAATGTATGTGATTCTTGAAGTGGTAATTTCTGGTGATGCAACCTAAAGTATGGGTGCAAGGTGATCCTGCTGGCCAAAAAAGTTGCATAGATGGAGGAAGCTAAACAACAGCTTTTATGAAATATAAGACTGAAAGTCAGACGATATATTTAGATAGAACAGGACCATATCCTCTGCCTAGTTTCCACGGTGTCAGTCTTAGTTAAACTTTCATATCATAAAAAGAAAGGTAGACAGAAATTTAATACCTTAAATTTTGATTGTGTGTCAGAGGGGCAGTAGGACTTTCTGATCTTGTCAACAGCCAAAACAGAGTAGTAGTATTATTTTGTACAAGCTGGCGCACAAAAGATGCTACTCAGTTGGCCACAAATACAAATGTTGACATACAAGCCAAGGAATATTTTGTACTCTGTGTGTAAAGGATTTTACATAACTTACACTGGTGGGCTTAAAGCACCCCAAAAAAGGCCCATGTTCTTACAATATTAAGGGTTTGACTTGAGGCTGGGAAAGCTATTCAGAGCCTGAATGCAAAATGTTCTTCTGTGTCAGATGTCTGAAAAAGACATAGAGCATCTCAGTGAGAAGCATAGCAGAGTAAAATATATCTGCCACTCCTTCATCTACCCCTTCAGCCTTCATTTAGTACCTTTTCTTTTTTTCTTCTTTTTTCCACAGATCTTACTGAAAATAAGTGGCTGTATTTCAATGTAGCATTTTTTTTTTCCTATAAAGAGTGGGAAACCCATGAAATTCCCCTCTTTGGGGGGGTTTGGGTTTCTGGAGGGTTTTTTTGGTTGGTTGTTGGGTTTGAGAATTTTTAACCTGAAGAGGAGAAAATTGATAAGGACACATTACTGCTTCAAGACTGCTTAGACTCATTGAAGTTTTGCAAGTCTATGGATGCCAGCAATTCTGCAATAACAAGCCATGGCTCTGCACTCAGGCTAATTACTGGTGAAGTCAAAGGGAGACGGATTATTTCCTGCCAGCAGGTGCTTGAGCTGCAGCAGAATGAATTCTGCGTGCAGAACCATTTGCATGAGTTTTGCTGTTTTCCATCCTGAATGCTGAAATTGAGGCAGTGCAAAAATTAAGCAGTTTGCCAGAAGCTGAAGGGAAAGGTACAGGCTACCAGGGAAAAGAGGTGGTGCTGGTGACTCCCAAGATATTATATATTCATCAGTTGGCAGATTGATCTGTCCTACCAGCATGCACTGCGAGAAAAATTAAGTACCTAAATGAGGTGGTTTTGAAAAGACTGTTTTTAGCCTCTCCCTCAGCTGTTTTTGTCATAGATGAAAACATGGGATGCTAGCCAAAACTATATACTCCTGTAATGGCCAAATGTGATGCAGTCACCATTACTAATAAGGACAGGATGTGGGCCCTGTGTGTTTGTTCTGTGCTCTTCCCTCTGATCTATACTCCTTGATGCTGGATCAGGTGTTACTCTCCACTGTTCAGAAAAGAGAGGCACATTCACATGAGAAGCTCTAAAACTCACTGAATTAGTTGTTAATTGGGAAGGGGTAGAGCAGAGAGTCCTGTGTCTAACCCTCTTGCTAAATTCTTGAAGAAAAATTCCAGTTTCATGTACATATAAATTATTACTGCCAAGTTAAATCCTTGTACAAAAAAAAAATAGTCTTACAATGGAAATGCTGACAGGTCCTTAACTATAGTAGCAATAGCGGCCTCTGCCATGATAAAGATGTTGCATGTTATCAATAATCCTCTTTTTGCCTGAATCCCTGTCTTTCTAAAGAGAAAGGGCTTACTGACTGGGCAAATCTATTTATAAATTTTGTCTTGGCACAAGAGGAGCATATTGACAATGCAGAGGAGAACTGGGGAGGCAGCTGTCTGCATGCAAGCAGCAATCTAAGTGTCAAAGCAGGGCACTTAAATTTTCTCTCATTCCTCTAAAAGAGAGAGTAGGAGGAATTAAGGAGGAAAAAACATCCCTTCCTTTGAACAAGGCAGGGTCAGAGGAGTTACAAAAGGTTGAGTAAACTGTCACAGTTGGCTCATTGAAGAGTTTTGAAGGGCTTTCACATACTATTCACCATTGGACAGTCATCTGAACTGGGAACCAGAGTGTACATGTATTTCTACTGTATGGAGGCATGTGTACCACGACATCCCTAGCTGATAAGGATAGCTCTTCCTAAGGTTTGATGATACTTTGCGTTGAATAAAATGATGGAGAGTTAAAGCTGGGAGGAAAAGAGATAAGATCTCAAGGACAACACTAGCTTTTTCCCCTGGATGGTATTTTGAAAGGATGTTTTTCTTTGAATATGCTGTGGTGGATTTCACCTCAGTTCACTTCAGAGCAAGTCTTACAGAGAAGATGATGAATTTATTTCATCAACAGCATAAAGTGACAAAAATGGTGAGGTGCTGTCATTTACCATCTTTTTACATTAGTGATATTCCAGTAGAAACTCGACTTTTTCGTTTCAAATAATAAGCAATAGAGAAGACCATGTTTCTTAATGTTTGCCTGCAGCTGAGCAGTAACAGAAAATTCTCCTGTTTCCCCAGATCCTTGGCCCATTTTCTAGTGTGTTAGAGAATAAAGCCACCTGGATATTTATTAAGTGAATGTGTTCCTGGGAGGAGCAAAACGATGTGATTTTTTTTTCTCTTTTCTGCAATTACTTTTCACAATTTATCTGCACATGTGCAAACACTGAGCTGCTGTGTGCTACAGGTTACCATATTAACTCTGCCTGCAGACTTTCATTGCAACTCTTCAAGAACCTTTCCGTATGTAGTCTCCTTCTGGGAACACTGAGCAGTCAATGAGAAAAATGTTTCACTCTTATTGATGAGGTTGCTGAAACAATGGAGCATGTGTAGATCAAAAAAATGGTGCCCTGACATGGTGTGTAGTCTGAGTGACACAGCTCCGGTAACAGTAAGATGGCTGTTTGTGCAGAGGTGAGGATGTATACTTTTAGCTTTGCTTCTCTTTTTCTGGCCGCTGTGCTGCTTTGCAAATCCCACAAGCACTTCACAACAAAGTACTTTATGTATTAGTGTACCTTGGGCAGAATATTTTCTTTTAAGATCTCACTGTTGTCCTATCAATGTTTGATTTCATGCCAGGGATGAATGGTTTTGAAAATCCCCCTCTGAACGTATATAGCTGTTCTCTATTACATGGATGTAAAATTTTCTACTTCTTATACCAGAAGACTAAATTTTACTCAAAGCAGAGCAGCAAGGATCACATTGCTCTCATCAAAATAGCAACAATTACAATGTGCAACCGCTAACTAGGTCACTTATGTGAAAGGGATAGTCTGTAAGTACCATGTTTACCACAGGAGACTCATGAGCCAGTCCCCTATGGTGTACCATGAAAGTCTGCTGGTCTGTTTCAATTCCCACAGATCTCTAAACAAGACCTTGGTTTAAATGGAGACAGATCAAGGCATATGCATCACATATTAACTATGAATGTGTCTTTTTCCACAAGGGCTTACTGAAGTAAACGGGGCTGTCAGAAAAGTCCAAAATTAATTCTGTAAGTTCACTTTCAATCTTCACAAGCCATCTGAATGATCCAGGCATGCTCCTCCAGAAAACGCAGGGGAGGGGAAGAATGCATGTGGCAGCATTAGCCTGGGACATCGCTGTACTGTTCAAATCTTTCAGGTGACCCGACTCTGACACTCTTGGCAACTATTAAGAGACACAATTGTTTTTTACGTTTCTGTCTTCATTCTCTTCTGGCTTTGGCAGGTCTGCTTAAAGTTACAGGGAAGATGATAAAGATAAAATTCCTAACTAAAGCAAGGAAATACTAAAAGTTGTGCTGGAGAGGCTGTAATTTGGGCAATTGTCTGCTGACTGCTTTTGCTAATGGAGCACATAGCAACCAACAGCTCCACACTGGGAAAGGAGTCACAAGTCTGGGCCCATGAGCTGTTAAGCTTCTCTTCCAGTGCTGTGCATTTTGGCAGCACTGGAGAATCTCCCCCCATGTGCAGTGAAATTCCATCTAGGGAAGAGTATGACCCAACATGTTTAAGTTAAGCTTTGACAATGGCATATGTGAGGTAACCTTTGACTACAAGGAAACAGGAAAGTGCTTGCTGGAGGAGTCATCCAGCTGAAATCCCAATGCTGAGTTTGCTTCCCTCTGAGTTTTGAAGACTGTGACTATCATTAGGAAGTGCCTTTGGGTTCCACCAACGCCTCTTCTCCAAGAGGACAGAAGTCAGGCTTGGGTGGCTAGTCAGAGATCAACTGTGAAAGCAAAGACTCTAACTGTATTTCATCAGAAAACCATAAGGAGACAGTGTTATCATTAGTTGAAAATCATTTACAGTGCTGATAACATGACATGGAGAAAGGATTGGCACTGAGAAGGGATTGCTCTTCAGGGACAAGTTTTTCCACAGTTCTCATTAAAGAAATTGCCTTGTTCTGGAGAACTGTTATTCAACAGTAAAGTACAACATTTTCAAGTGATTGGGGGAAAAAAACCCAAACAACAAACACCAGGAAAAAAAACCAGCCCTCTTTTCACTTTGTATAATTTCATCTGTTCACAGATGAACAGATCTGGTCAATCTAAGGTAGAAATGTTCAACAATTAACAGAACTGAGGATGACTAAACTGCCTGGCTATACACTCTGCAACTATTAAATTTTTAAGGGGCAGGACTTGCATGTGTATTTATCCCCCTGAATATCCAGGGTTATCTCGTTTCAACCAACATAAAAAGGAAGAAAAATTATGTGTCTTATTAGATGCACTGTATATACCTTCCTGACTAGATCCTTACTCATCATTTAGTTGTAGTTCTCCCTACTAGCAGTACAGGTTTCATATAGGTCTACCTTTTGCCCTTGCTCTTTGCATAGTGCTGAAAAATATGCTTAAACCAACTCTTCTGGTTAAGGTGTAAATTAATCGTGATTTCATTCCTCTTGCCTGGACTAAGATAGTTCACTTCAAGAAGCACCTTTTAAATCTGTGTATGGGAATCCTGGGTGCCATCACCACAAATACTGTGTGCATGATATGTTACCGAGCAGGAATGGGTGACCAAGACCTTCATTAGATGGCAGATTTCCACATTAAAATGAATATTAGCAATTTCAGCCTCAAAAACACTTCTTCTGAGAACAGTTAAAAGGCACTGAGAGCAATAAAATATTAATCATTGGCAGTTTTAAGAAGGTAAAAACATTTCCCAGGGGGCATCTTGTGATGCTACAGCCTTGCCTTATGCATGGTTTCCTACCTCTCACTTCCTTCCTCGTTAGGTTGGCATTGGGATAAAAGAGCAGAATGGGTCAGGAGGTCCCGTTCCAAGTAATTAGAGAGTTGCTTCTTTTATCTAAGTGTACCTTGTTAAAGTATATCAGTGTCAGACAGGTTAATTGGAACTTTAATACATAATTGATGCTAATTTATGGCCCTTTTTGTTCCAGGATGCTCATGCGGACCCCAAAGTCAGGATACAGTTTTCTTGTTATTAATCATATACTGAAAACCAATATCCTGTAGGGAGGAGACCCACAACTTGTTACAGTTGCATAGCATTTCTGCCCCTAAACCCCTTGATTCGCTAGTGTTTCATGTTTTTTTAAAAAGCTCCTGCTTAGCCTCAGCATAAAATGAATGTAAATGTTTATTTTTGCTTTCACCAGTCAGCCTGCCCAGCTCAATGGAAATGCGCTACTGTGAGATGGGTAGGACTCCAGCCCTGTAGCTGACATTATTGTTCCCACAGAATGCTCTTCCTCCTCACATTGACAAAAATATTCATGAAGAGAGAAGTAAATGCTATCACTGCCTTTTAATGAATGTAAAGGGTGGTCTCGGGACTGTGCATTACTTTTCCAGGATGAAAAGCACTCCTGAGAAGAAAACACCTAGGAAGGGCAAATGAGGGCTGACTACTTGTTTACCCTTGGGGCATGTTGTTTTCACTTTCTGAGGTTTGGACTGCTGGATGCAGATGGGCTGGGGCTGGGGGATGATGGGGTAGCAGTCTTCCCTGAACAGCAGTATTTATTGTAGTTGGAGAATTGAGCTTCTCATGGTGATGTTTCATCTGGGGCACCTGGAAGCCTGAAACTTTTTCCTTCAACCAACAGTGACCAAGAAGTGTGGGTCGATCTGCAGTTACCATGTAAGATTGGGAGATGCTTAAGAAAATCATGGAAGATTCATTTCCCTTGTGGTCTGCACATCTCAAATACAGTGTCTATGAGCTTTCAGTGCTTGTGCAGGCAAAATCTGAGGAATACTTTTACTTCTTGTCAGTTTAGCTGAGATTTTAGTCAGATTGCCTCTTAAAAGGGCTCTTCTAGCACTTACGTATAGCAGGTGTTGCACCGATAATAGTGTTATGAGATGTCCCTGCTTAGACATATCTAAAAATAATGCCATTTCTGGAGTTACTGATGGTACTACGAGTACATTGGAAGCTCACTTGCTCCTGAGCATTGCCATATATTTGAACTGCTTCCAGTGTACCGGTTCCTCCTTTAATTTGCCCCTGGGTTCATTTGTTCTCTGGAAACCAGATGTGGCATAACATTATAA
>JBCJKH010051051.1:0-12099 GCA_039877255.1 Loriculus beryllinus | reverse complement strand
AAGTTTTATATCTTTGTGTTAAGAAATTTGTTGCACAAAAGAGAACAAAGAGAGTCAAAGCAGTTTTGTCCCCATTCATGTTATGCTGATTTGTTAACCAACAAATAGAAGACTAAATGAAAAGCACACAAAAAGGTGGAGATATGGAGAACAAAGGCATCTGAAGACATTGCTGCTGCTGGAAATAGTAATGTAATTCTAGAATGCACAAGTTTTAAGTTTTATATCTTTGTGTTAAGAAATTTGTTGCACAAAAGAGAACAAAGAGAGTCAAAGCAGTTTTGTCCCCATTCCCTTCATGATAGGAATCTCTTTCTTTTGCTAATAAACCATGTTCTTCCCAGCTCATCCCTCCCTGAACGGGGGCAACAGGCAGAGACAAATTCATTGTGTTTACATTGCCTATTTGGTTTTTGCTCATTGCTCTGAGCTCCTTTGTGACCTCTCTCAGAATATTTTCATCTGCTTGTTTAGGGAGAAACTTTCCTCCAGGCAGGAATGGAGGAATACAGGACATTGCAGCAAATTTCCTCTTGTTCAATAAAAATAATCCAAGGTGAATCTGGTCTCCTATTTGGATTGCCAATTGCTTACCTCAGAATGATGCTGTTATCCCTTCTGTGAAAGGAAAGACAATACCTTGCACATAATGATGTTTTTCTGTGGTCTGTCTATCCTCTGCATTCTAATTTCCACTGTTAACTTCCAGACACTTCTAATGTTTCATAAAAGGCAATGATCCATCTCAAATTCCTTGGGACATGTCTCATTTTCTGAAAGATGTGTGTTGTTTACTGCTGGCTGAGGGAAGAAAATATAATCTTCCTTGCTGTTGGCCTTTATATCCCAGAATTTATGTCTTTTTAAATCCTGATGGAGAAAATAGGAAAGGTGCTGACCCTCATTTTATGGAATTTCTATTCAATCAGTTTTTCTGTCACCGATTTCCTGGGGTTGATCTTACATCCTGCAAATGATGGTCTCAAATTAAGGGCAATATTTCTGTAACTGTAGCTTTCAAAATGATGCTTGGGGTCCTGGCTGTGTTTAGTGACTGTGTTTATCTAGTTTGGCATCTTGGTCTCAGCCCCGCAGAAGGGCTCAAAGAGTCTTTTATCTGTTCTGCTGTACTGCCACAGGTCTGCTTGGCTAAACTAATGAAAGGTACCATTTCTCCTTCTGCATCTTCCCTTGCTCTTTTCCTGGGCAACATTTCAGATTCCTGGTTATTATTCAAGGAATGCACTTGGACTTCTGGGCAACTTTTCCCTGGTAAGGTTTTGCATGGATATAAAAGCATCCCTTTTCCCTGGGACAGATCTTGACCCTCCCTGAAGGAGGTGGAAGGAGAGTTTACAGGTGATATATTCCCTGTGTTCTGGTGGAAATGTCCTGATGTCACATCACTCATCCCAGTGGAACCTGCACAGCCTTTTCCACTTATTCTTGGGGAATACATGCTGGATCTGCCCGGCAGTGGAGAAAACAACATCATATAAAACCCTGCCAGTATTCCACGAAATGCTGATGCCAGGAGGGCCTGAGCTCTCTTGTTTCATTCAGTAGAGTAATCAGAGCAGTACAAAGGGGCAGGAAGGGCTGCCTTTCCCATAGCAGGCTCACAATAGAACTTCTCCTCTGGGAATTATTGATGGAAATATTGCAATCAAGTTGTCTGATAGGACAGGGCAACTAAATGTCAGGAGCATTCAGACAGGCGAGGAAAGTCCCAGGAGGTCCCTGAATCACAGATGAAGCATATCCATGTGGGATTCCCAGCATGGCGTGCCCTGCACAGCCCATGACCTTGATGAAATCACATGGCTTGCACTGGCACAAGCATGTATATAGAAATACAGAAAGCCAACACCAGCGTTGCTGTTCTGTGCCATTACACCTTGCAGAGAACAACTCTTTACACCTGCAGTAATGTTCAGTCATCAAAGTCAAGTGAGTGCCAGCTTTATGGAGGATTTTATGTATTGATTTGTAAATAGACAAACCAATTTTGCCTGACTCCCTTAAGACATTATTGATATTTTCTGCTGTAAAATCTTCCTTTCTTTTGTGTGTATTTATCAAGGACAAGGCAAATAAATGACAAGACTCATGTTTTGTAAGAGTAGCTCTGGAGTGAACTGTCAAGGATTTTGTTTCCTCTTTCCTTTCAGTTAATCCTTAAACGGATATTATATAGCAGTGAGTAGAATTCCGTTACCCATTCTTTATTGGTTTGGTTACATTTGGGATTGATCCAAAGCTTTGGTAGTTACTCAGCCTCTCAAAAGAGTCTCTTGGATTTACAAGTTATTACTTATTCACACAGAATCTGTGACCCATCGTAAGAAAACAGAAATAAGAGTTTGAATCTTTAACCACGACAAGTTGACAGCCCTCTGGTAAGGAGTCACACTATGGTGCAGGAAACCTGAGATCTAATGATCCAGCTCTCAGCACCTTTGTGTGATTCCTCTATAAATAGGGAACAAAGTTAACCAAATGCAATAGCACTGATTATGGAGGGTGCTCATTTGCTCAACCCCCCAGAAAAACCCCATGACCTATGTAGATTAAATTCTAGCTCTTTGTGATCCTGGCACAGAAGATATTCCAGCTGAGAATCTTCCAAGTTTTTGCTAACGAACCATTGCCAGAATTTACAATCTCCAAAACATGAGTGAGATAAAAAAAAAAGCATTATATTTTAGTTCATTTTAATGCACCTTCTTCTTAAGCCCTAACACTGAATTCAAGCTTTTCTGTGCAAACCTGCTGGCTAAAAACATGCTCCTTCTTCTTACCAGTAGCTGAGATTTCTATCTAATCATGCATCTGCACGAGTTTCAGTGCTAAGAAAAAACATGAAATATCATAACAGCCGGAGAGTTTCACTCTTTTTGGCAGTGAAGAAAGAAATGGCATTTCTATCAATTTCCTCCAAGATGAGAGTTTTGCTTTATGATTCCAGGGTATTTTGATTTATAAAAAGATGGGAAAGAGAATCTTTCCCATTCTTTAGTGAAAGAGATTCTTACAGGTTATTCCCAACGGATTTGAGATCATACGCAATTCAAGTTAATAGAAATCATCCCACTGAATAAGCAGGACAGCACCAGTTCAGGCAGCATCCCCCCTGCAGGGGTCTGGGTAGGATCACAGACTGTTTGACTGGTTCTCCATCACCTGAAACAGCAAAGTGACTTATTTTAGCTTGCTCTTGCCTCCTGTGGGCCAGAATTAAAGGCAGTCACAAGAAACTTCAGCAGCCAAACTCCTCAAATCAGAGAGACCACCAGAGTTTGCAAGATTCAGGTGCTCCTTGCTGCCAACAGCTCACAGACATAATAAAAGAAGGCATACTATTTTATCTGCCTTTGGACAATAAACTAAGGATTCCAAGGGGATGGAGAAGTTAAAATCTAAATGCAGATGTTAAGCATGGCATGGGCTGTGCTTTCCTGTTTCATTATCAGCTGCTTTCTGGTGGGGACAGAATGTCTTTTCATGTCTTGAAGATCTCTGTCCTTTTGCACACCACTGCTTTAGCTAGCAAGGTGTTAAGGACTGATATGGTTATGTTGGTAGGGGTGACAGGTTCAGTATTTATCATCTCCTATTTATGGAGCAGCCAACCTGGGCTGCTGGAATGAGATCACCCATTACACCTCTGTTGGGTGATGGTGAAGTATCTGTGCCTAAAATCAGGCTGAATCCATCTCCCTGTCCTGGCCTGAGTGTGTGAACTGATTTTTACTGAAATCAGAAGCAAATGGAAACAACAGAAAATCAAATTCATTTTGGGGCGAGATCTACAAACTAAAAAACTTTACATTAGACATTTTTCATCCAGAGAGGACAGCATTCGAGGCCATCCTGAGCCATCTTTCCATATCAGCCATGCTGTTGGTTTTATCTTTCCCAAGCTTGAAGGGTCTTTTAGATCATTAAAATTCAGGTGAAAGCAATCTGAAGGAGGGGAAGGTGTGGTGGAGTCGAACTCCTTTCCGCAAGGCAGCCACATCAGAACACTACATAATTGACACTTGGAAGTGATTTCTTCAGAATCCCCAGAGCAGCTTAAAAAATAATGATGACCTTCTGTCCTTCTGCTCCATTACCTTCCACACGCTTTTTCTTTCACATGGATACATGCCATAACACGGACAAATACCAGGCAGAGTTAGTCTGTGGAAAAAGTGCTGTTTAAATCCAGTGTTAAGCCGTTTCCACATGAGCAGACTACGAGGTACAGAGGAATCGCAGATGAGGAAGAAGTTAGTTATCCTGCAACATTCATCAGCATTGCCAGCACTGCTGTTTGACTCAGAAATAATCAGTGGGGTCACTGGTCTTGGCTGCTAGTTTGGAGCCCATGAGGTGGAGGTAAAAGTAAAGGTGTTACGTGCAAAGCAGTACACAATGCATCATCAGGATTTCACTCCCTCTGATGATGCTCACAGAGAGGTAAAAGCAAATTTGGGGTCCTGCTGATTACTGGGATGTGCTTCCAGAGGAAAGTGGAGACTAAGATGGATAGCTGCTGTTAGCAATGTCTGCTTTGCTTTCAAAGACTGCTCTTTGCTGTTGATGCTTTTGGTCAGCTGCCTCGTAAGTTCAGAGCAGCCACCAAAGTCATTACACGCAACAGGAAATGGCTTTGAGCCACAGCAAGCTGGGGTTGTTTTTGAGCTGGTAAATGAAAAAGAAATCTCTGTATGCTATTTATCAGCCTTCAGCAGCCTTCCCTCCCTCTTCTTCCTCCCCACATTGCCCTTTTTCACACAGTGTTGTGAATTGTCGTTGATGGATGGTATCCAAACCCAGGTCCTCTCCCCACCATGGCATGTGAATGTCAGGTAGACCATGACTGCTTGCACAGAAAGTGGCCTCAATTTTAAAATGTTTGACTAAAGCAATTTGTCATCCGTGACTGAAAAGAGAAGAAAAAATGATGGTTTATTACTGTGGTTTTGACTTCCTGCTTTTGTGGTTCCCCATGCTGGCTCAGTCACCATCCTGTCCTGGAGGTTATTGCCAGCTTTTGGGAGCACAGGGTTGATAGTACAACCACACTCTACACAGTCCTCTGTCAGGCTCTTCATTTTCTTCATGCAGGTCATTTCATCAGCTGTCATGTAAGAAAGAAATACTCTCATCAAATGTAGATGGTCTTCTCGGCAGCCAGAGGCTTTCCTAGCACCAGCCTGAGATGGGGATGGGTGCTAACAGGGTGCCAGGAGCTCAGTGCAACAGGGTAAATGTCCATGTCCTAGTCCTGTATGGGATCCTGGTTTTCTTACATTCAAAATCAGGTAGTGGAGAAAGAGAGGACGCAAACATTGGTGGAAAGAGGAATGGAAGAATAGGGAGGGAATAGTGCCTGGAGACAGCAGAAAGGAGTAATGGGGGGATAATGGCTGGAAATAGCAAGGGAGGGAGAAGAGTGGCATAATGATGGTGGAGAATGAGGAGACAGTGCCCAGAGCCAGGCAGGAAGCAAATGGACTGTTCAGAGTACACTTGCTCTTTTTGGCTTGTAATGCAATAGATAATCTTTTTTTAATTGGCTTTTATTCTTCTTCTCATCATTTGCCCATAAAATCAGCCCTGCTTTTAATCCTCAGAAAGGTAACAGTTGGGAATAGTTTGCCAGCCAGAATACTGGGGGTGAGAAATTTAACAGGTTTTCAGGATGGAGCTTGCTAAATTTATCAAAGGTATTAAGCAGAGGATGTGCCTATGAGATTTGGTACCCTTGGAGTCCCCTTTGGGCCTGTTTCCTAGGTTCCTATCTCAGAGCACTCTGTGAATGTTTAGCCTGTAAGCCTCAACAACTGGCAAGCTGATATTATCACTTCTATTTTTTATCTAGGGAACATAAGACATGGAAAGAGTTGGTCAAAAATATTGTTGCCCATGAATTTATTTGTAACTAAATTACTAACTGCTTAAAGAGAAGTACATGATTCAGTGCTCAGGGTCACAGCCTCCCTTGTGCTCACTTAGACCCGTTTGTGCCTTACAAATGACACCCTCTTAAGATACCAGCTGATCCCTTGGCTTCCTAGTTGCTTAATGTGACCTGTGTTCCCATCACTGCCTTTCACATTCCCAGTCAGATGGCATTGGGCATTTTAATACCTTTGACAGCTAGAGGGGTATAGGAATGCATCACGTGTTATTCTTGATAGTTAATGGAAAACTAATGAGACAACAGCTGCCAAACGCCACCACTTCTCCATTCTAGGTCTGTAACAGCAGCACGTCAGCGGCAGAGCTGGCAGCTATGGCAGTGTGTGTTAGGATACAAAGCAAGCACCTGGCCTTGAGAGCAGAGCAGACCTTCATCAGAAAGCCTCCTCTCTGCAGCCGTATCATTTCATACAAGTGGATTTATCCAACTGCCTTGCAGGGCTTGTGCAGCACCTATCAAGGACAGTGTGAGCAAGAGCAGAGCGGGAGAAACCTGCAGAGCTCACAGCTACTTTTACATTAGTCAGGAGCAGGAAGTGTTTTGTATGGCCAGAATAACGAACAGTGATTAGGGAGAGCCAGAAAAATCCCCAAATTTTTCCCTTTCCTGCTTGTTCTATGATTTTTTTTCTTTTTGGTTGTCATTCCTATCACCCAATATGGAAAATACAGTCTGCAGCTCCGTAAAAGTCCAAAGCTCTTCACCTCCCAAGATAGTTACAGCATGTTTTTTAGGATGGACACAGCTCTTTGTTTCCACCTTGTAGAGTAAAAATGCTTGTCTAATAAATTTTACTGCTGTAGCAGTAACTGTGATAATAACTTAACTGGTACAGGAGCTGACAGAATGGCTGGATTGATGTTCTGTCAGGAGGAGGATGAATTGCCATATAGGAAACTCTTTTAAATGTTCATGAACAATCAGCCATTAGATATTTTTTAAGGACAATAAATGAGCAGCATTGAAATATTTGTTGCTCAGAGCACCTGACCTGAATCCTATCAGGTAGATGTATTTCAGACTCTCAAAACTGTTTTCTTGCCTTTTTAAAGTGGCACCATGCAAATCCAGAGCCAGATTTGCCCAGGTAGCTGGGACGGGACCATCTGCCTACTTGCCAGGGCTGTTTGTTCAGGTCTACTGCTAAAAACAGAGTGTAGATGGTGGAGGATTATTTCTGCCAAATTTAAAAGGCAGCTGAACACAGCTTGAAGATAAAGTTCCTTGTATTTGTCACAAATATTGGTTCAGTCTCATGGCTGCTGCTTGTCCTCTGTGGCACCAAAGCAGAGAAGAATTACACTGAAATCAGATCACTGTCTGCATTGCACAGAATTCCATTCTGGGTGAAAACTGGAAACTTTTGGAGGTGAGATGAAATGTCACTGCAGCACAGGCTTCTCAGAATCAGATTTTGGCAAGTTCTGAGAAAAGAAAATGACTCCTCGCCTGTAGCTATTTATGCAGGTATGTCTCTTCGATCGTCTTCTGCAACCTCATCCTTATTTAGTTCTTCAGCTAAAATAATGCATGACCATTGTGCATCGATCCACTGGCATGTCCAGGGTAAGCCATAAGCAGCATGTTCAATTTCAATCATCGAATTCTCAAGCACAATTTACTTCTTGATCTTATGCAGGCAGCCCTGTAAAGCCTCCATCAATGAAAATTGGCTACTTGCCCTCAGATTGAGCAAAAGGGTAACAATTTATTTAACACCCTCTCAATCTCTCTGCTCAAAGGGCTTCTCTTTTTGTATTTACCGTAGATAAAAGGCTCTCGGGTAACCAAACAAACTGTTGGTACTTATCCAAATGGAATGAAATTTTAGAAACTTTCTTTTCTTGCGAGCAAAATCCTGGACACACTGAACAGAAAGGCAAATTCCTGTCACTTAAATGGGAGCTTAGTCATTCAATCCTCATGTTCCCAAGAATTACTCCTGGCCTTCGTTTTTCACATGGTAAACTGTTCCTCGTTCAGGACACAGAGGGGCCCATGTCCAAAGCGTGTAGAGTGAGCACGGGCAAGACTGAGGTGGGCTGTGCTGAGCCAGCTCTTTTGTGTGCAGATACCCTGCATTGTGCCTGAGCAAGCAATAGCGTTTGTTGTTTGAGAGGGGCTTTTTTCAGAAACTACTGGGCCTGGACAAAGTCATTTGCAGGCTGTAAACTCTCAAGCCTGGCAAAAAAGAGAGCAGGTCTGCAACTGGTGGTTGGCATCCTGCCCCTTCTAGTGAAGCTCTACTGCACAGTTGTCTGCATAGGGCAGCAGAAACAAACTTAGAGCAGCCTGTGGAAAAGCACCTTCCTTTACCATGTAAATTCTAGTCCTTGTCACCAAATTAAGTGGAACAACCTAAAATAATGATCTAATAAAGAGTGGTACCATATCTTCATAGTGCTTCATGAGCAGTAATTATTGATTCATTAAAATAATGCGCATCTCTTGTTTTTCGGCACAGTGCAGTCTGTGAAAGCAGCATCTACCTTGAATATTAATGGGTGAATCATTTTAACAGTTTACAGCTTCAGTTCAGAGAAACAATTAAGTGCAATCCATGTCTTGTTAAAATAAATGGAATACTTGGGTGAGTGGAGACAACATTTTGAGTCATGACTAGGATAAAATCAGGGAATATGGGAATAAGATGGAGGGAAAGGGAGAAGGGAAGCTTTCTGAGTCAATCTCTGTCCTCAGCATCCAAATCTGTTGGGTGCATAGAAAGGTGTGCATATCACTGAGGATAAGCCTTTTCCTGATGCTGTTTAAAGGCTGAAAAAGTCAGCTGGTGGTTTTCCCACAGTGTGTGCCCATCTGTCTGGACACAATCTTCTTTCTTATCCAAACAAGGTTGTGAAGTGTCTGCCACTAAAAATGTAGCTGCCTAAAGAGCTAGGTAAAGAATAAACATTGATGGACACACAGAGAGATTTAGCCAACAAGTCATTTTTCAGAGACAATAAAACTTAAGAAGATTAATTTAACATTTTTTCATTGTCCATAGCATTTAGTTGTGTGCAACATTGCAGAGTTCCTTTGAGCAAAAGCCTCTACTATAGTTATTAAACACAATTCCTTAATTTGATACAGTTGTTATTTCTAGGTCTTCAGTCTTCTCTGCAAATGGTCCTCACCTGTTAGGACAAACACGGGGACATCTGTGTCCTCATCCATATGCTGCATTGTGCCAGTTCCAAACAACAGCCTCACTGCATCCTCAGGAGGAGATGAGAACCAATACAATGAAAGATTCTGCTTTATTCACTAATGGGATGTGTGGTTTTGTGACTGTAAGCAGTTTGTAAAAGGCAGAGATCATGAGCTGTAAATATTATTAAATCTTCAGTAAATATTGTTATTTAGTAACTTTTTTACTTAGTAAATCTTTATTTTACTTAGGAAATATTTTATAGGCAAGAAACCTTCACCAATGTGAGCAGTTTTATCAAACTCAGAGCATAATATTTGTATTTCAAGTGAAGATTTCTAAGAGAAGTGTAAGGCAAAACACAGAAATCCCCTGATTCAGGTGCTACTGGATCAAGATTTCTCCATGGGGTCCAAGATTTCCTGAACATGTCAAGATCAGGTTTATGCATTTTAGTGAGTGCACAGGATTTGCTGTGACATGAACATGTCTGAGACGTCCATGTGTTCTGGACAGATATTGGACAAACAGATTTCAGCTGTCTCCAGCCCACTAACGCCAGTAAAGCAGCATTTTCAGTTGAAAAAACCATAGCCATAAATTGAATTTTCACCAGCTTTTAGGGATTACGTAAAAGAAAACAACCTCTTTTCTCTCCCATCCTGAGGGATGCCACTCACAACCCCTCTGGAGAGTATACATGGCTAATCAGCTTGATGAAGACCAATGAAATCACCTGCTCTGAGAAGCAATTACAAACTGATCTCAGGTGTTGCCCCCAGCCTTCTTCAATTAAGGAGGGAGGACACCAGTTCACACCACAGTGCTTTTAAAGGCCAGTAAGGCCACCTGTAATCACCTGAGAGCTGTGATCCATGAAGTATTAGCAGAGGAGAAAAGTGCTGAAGTTAGGAGCTGAGAGGATTGCTGTGCTTCAGTTCTGGTGAGTTGTTCCTATTTATTTTAGGGAGCTTTTTCTAGCAAGTGGTGCTAACTTAGTACCTTTTTACCTTCCTGATATCGGTTGGGGAGCTACTTATTACCTTTTGGATCTGTGCCTTGTGTCTGTACTGAGAAAGGGATAAAAGAGTGAAAGGTTCTTAGGTTGGGGTAGTGCCTGTTAGGGGCCAGTCTTTATATGCTGTTAATGGTGTGTTACTGCTGCTCGAGGACCCTGCCCTCCAGCAGTGCATCTCACTGTGATGTGCCTGTGCTCCTGAGTGCCACAGTCTATAAGCAGAGTATTAGCAGCAGCTGAAATGAGAAGTGTGCTTTTTTTCTGGCTGGTGTAAGCTACAACTGCTCCAGCAGAGGCAGATGGCTGCTGTGCCCTTCCCAGCTGTGTCTGACACCAAGCATTCTTTAACTGAAACAGCAGTAAAAACTTCTTAGTGTTAAGGGATGAAATTGGTTTAGCATCTCACCCTCAACCCCAGTGGCTTGGATGCAGTGTGCTGGGTAGGCTGTGGGGGATGCTTATGTATGGGTGACTTGAACTTCGAACTGGAAGACCATTGTGTGTCTAAAGGGAGGAATGAAAGCACAGAGGAATAAAAGCACAGCTGTGATTCCAGTTTAATGTAAGGGGCTGGAGCAATAGCATGGAAGATAGGATGGCTAAAAACCCCTTCCTTTTCTGAAGTTGCAAGCAGGGGCTAGCATAATTTGTTTTTCCTGCCCACACCTCAAAAGGGATGGGGGAAGTGGGATATGGCTGGGAGTGATGCCAGAGTGTTCTAACAGCGCCAATTTAGGAGCCTTATCCTTATTTTGAAGCTATTTTATTTCTTAAGCCTGTTTTATTGTGTTTTGGTATTTTCCTTGGAAAGCACCCTTCCTCCTGCAGAGAACTAAATCAGTGTTTAATGTGTGCTCTAATGAAATTACTCACTTACTTTGGATATTCCTCCTCTGTAACCCATTGGTCACAGCTAGAATGAAAAACATGTTTCCTTCAAATTCTGTTGTCACCAGTAATAAACCATAGAAGTTGTCTGAACAGATCCAATAATGACCTGCTGTGAAACTTCAGACCCTGGAAGGGACTATTGATTTGAGTGTGCTGCCTGTAAGTGCTAACAAGCCTAGGACTAATGCAGCGGTGTTCTTGGCCTTACCCTGTGCTGCTGTGTGCAATTTACTCCTTGTAAAATCAGAATATCCGTTCTCTGACCTGGTGTCAAGGCCAGGTTTTTCCTATTTCTCCATGTACCATGATGCTCTAAAGATCTGGGATCAGATCTCATGGCCATAGTGGATGCCTGGGGCTACAAGGTGTGCAGAAATGCCCTTTTCCACTTGCTTCTGTTTCTCCCTGCTTTTCTAGCACCAGAGCCTGCAAGCCTGCTGAACTTCACCTGTTTTCTTCAGTGAGAGGGAGTTCATAACTCTTATAACTTGTCAGGAATAATTAAGAAAAATGAGAATGTGTGAGTCTGAGCAAAAGGGATAAATCAGTGTAATGGAAAGTACTTCATTTGAAGGGAAAACAAAATCCTTTGCCAGGGTTATTTATATGCTGTGTATCTTAAGCATCAATATCTCTTTTAAGAGGTCACACATGCTTCCTTGAGGACAGAGACAGGAAGACATAACCCTCTTGGGACTGGTCAGTAACTATTGTGCTGGCTGTTTGCTTTCCCAGTAGCTCCTATGTATGGAATTGGCACATAACAGTACTGAAGAATCAGATATGTTACACATCAGGAAAGTGACCCCACTATCCATCCTGAAACATAAAGCCCAGGGGTAGAAGAGTGCAACACAGGCATACCCTTTCCCACCTAACCTCTGTGTTTGGTCACAGGAGCCCATCCTGAGTGATATTTTAGGGTTTGGACTGACAGCCTGGTTTAACCCAGCTCTCATTTTGGACCACTGCAACTAGTACCTCTTCTATGGGAGCAGTGCAGGCCTTCACTGCCCAGAACAGGGGCTTTAGGCAAGAGTGTGTGTAACAGGGTGTTAGGGTGTG
>JBCJKH010051050.1:6829-17927 GCA_039877255.1 Loriculus beryllinus | reverse complement strand
GGCACAGGGTGCCCAGAGAAGCTGTGGCTGCCCCATCCCTGGCAGTGTTCAAGGTCAGGTTGGACACAGGGGCTTGGTTCAAGCTGCTCTCGAGGAAGGTGTCCCTGCCCATGACAGGAGGATGGGACTGGGTGAGATTTAAGGTCCCCTCAACCGAAACCATTCTATGATAGCCCATGGTGTGAATAAAAGTGCTCTAGTGGGGGGTGGGTTTGCTTCAAAACCCCACATTCCTGACCCCATCTACAACAGATTTAGGTATATTTTAGCAGTGATGTAGCCATTCCTAGATGGATATTCCATCAAATAATTCATCTGCAGAGGAATTGAGTGGTGGAGATGGGTTAGGGTTAGAGTTAAGGTTAGGGTTAGTGTTAGGATAAAGCCTAAAATTTTGGTTTATATATGACACATTTTACACCCTTAGACAGGTATTTGGGTTGGTCATAGGAAGCTCACTGCAATCCCAGCAAAACTCTACTGGAGACAAGACCACTGCTTTCCCTTAACTGTATGTAGGGTAGGGGTTCTTCAAAAGCAGATGAACTTAGAACTTAAAGCAAATTTCAAGTACACCACTTTATGTTGTGATGAAAAGGATGAACCACAACTAAAGAAGCTACGGAAGAGCACTCATCCAATCAGAAAAATAAAAAAAGAGAAAAAAAAAATCCTTAAAATTCCCAGAAATCATTGAAGAAATACAAAATCTCTTCTGTTTTCCACATTTGGTTATGTATTTATTTGATTTCATTGTCTTACACTTGGATAGACATGATGTTTCTCGGTATATCATTAATGCTGTTTATATCGATCATGATAGAATTATTCTCTTTTAATTTCAGACGGTGTAATGAACTCCTTCACCTCTTTGACTTCAGATCTTGGGCTACAGACAGAAATGCACCATTACAAAGACACCATATTCTCTTGCATTTACTTTATGGATTAAACGCCAACTAAACTTCCACACTATTTCTCTCTTAGGGATGTATTTCACTGATTCCTCTCATTTCAATCCAAATCCATCAACATGTTGAAATGACGGATGGAGGAAACCTCACTGTTCTCTCCAGCTTCATCCTCTTGGGTTTCTCTGATGCCCCAGAGCTACAAACCACCATCTTCACAGTCTTCTTATCCCTGTATGTTTTAATGGTGCTGGGGAACCTGATGATGATCCTGCTGATCAACACTGACCCCCACCTCCACATCCCCATGTACTTCTTCCTCACCCACTTATCTTGCATGGATTTTTGCCTTTCCTCTGCTATCATCCCAAAAGCTCTGGAGACCTTACTGCTGGGGAGAAGCCACATCTCCTTTTGGGGTTGCTTTGCCCAGATGTATATTTTCGTGGCTCTGGTTGTCTCTGAGAGCTTCCTGCTTGGGGTAATGGCTTACGACCGATACACAGCTGTGTGCAAGCCCCTGCTCTACACCACTACCATGACCAGGGCACGTTGCTATGGCATGATGGTGCTGGTGTACACCATTGGGTTCCTCACCTCCCTGGTGCACATCACGCTGGCAGGGAGGTTGTCCTTCTGTCAGACCAGGAGCATCAACCACTTCTTCTGTGAGCTGCCCACCCTCCTGCAGCTCTCCTGCTCAGACACAAGCACAAATGAGGTCTTGCAGGTTTACAATGCTGCGTTTAACATCATGGTCTCTGTCCTGATGATCCTGGTGTCCTACACCTACATCCTCCACACTGTCCTGAAGATCCCTTTGGCCACGAGGAGGCTGAAGGTCTTCTCTACCTGTGCCTCCCACTTGGCTGCCATCACCATCTTCTATGCACCCGGGATCCTCACCTATGTCCAGCCTCAGGGGGCATCCTCATGGGATCAGGCAAAGCTGGTGTCGGTGTGTTACTCCATCCTCACCCCAACCCTTAACCCGCTCATCTACAGCCTGAGGAACAAGGAGGTGAAGGGGGCTCTGAGGAGGCTGTGGGAGCGAAAGCTGCTGCCACATCTATGCAGGGTTTGAAAGCACATTTGGAGCTCTTCAGTACTGTGGAAGTAAGGAAGGAAAATGTGGAATATGTGATTAGGGAATTGATCATTACTGGCCATTATTGGTCATTATTGCTCACTATTGATGATTATTACAGATAAGGAGATCACACAGAAAGTGCAGGGTATGGAGAACCAGCACAACAAATGGTTCCCTTCCAACAGCTTCAGGTGATTTTAAGCATGACCTGAGCCTTCAATATTTCATCCAAATAAATATCAGCACTTTAATAGCAGGACTGAGACAGCACCATGGTGTTTTGTGTCTAAATTGTGCTAAATGAAAGTAGTGCCCACAAAAAGAAGGCTCAGCCTTGATGTAAGGCGGTGACCACTGTCTTCATTGCCTGCTTGATAAGCGTTCATCCCAAACGAGCTTGAAGACCTGAGGGAAGGACCAAAGGTTCGATACAGCTCTGGTGTCCGCAGCAGTTCTGGTGCAGTTCTGGTGTCTATAGAATCACAGAATCGTAGCATAGTTAGGGTTGGAAAGGACATTACAATCATCCAGTTCCAACCCCCTGCCATAAGTAGGGAAACCTCACACTAAACCATGCCACCCAAGGCTCTGTCCAACCTGGCCTTGAACACCGCCAGGGATGGAGCATTCACAGCTTCCCTGGGCAACCCATTCCCGTGCCTCACCACCCTAACAGTAAAAAACTTCTTCCTTATATCCAATCTAAACTTCCCCTGTTTAAGTTTTAACCCATTACCCCTTGTCATGTCACTACAGTCCACAGCATCCTTATAAGCCCCCTTATGCATCATGGAATCAGAACAGTTTGGGCTGGAAAGCACCTTAAGATCATCCAGTTCCAGCCCCCTGCCATGAGCAGGGACACCTCACACTAAACTATGTCATCCCGATTTCCCACATGGTCCCAGAACCTGAAATCCATTTAAAACCAATGGCCCCCAGACACTAAAACTGAGGCCAGGGAAGAGGATGCCCCTGTCCTGACAGTTGTGCAACATGTCATTAGTATTGGAGAATAAAATAAGGCAGAAAGAGTGCAGGTGCTGCAGCTGCCTTTGTTTCTAAAAGGGCTGCCAAGCATCTCTTTTCTTCTTCAGTGATTTCTCCTACCCCTGCCACTTGTCTGGCACTGAATGCCTGGTCTATTCCACAGCAAGATTACCAATAGCTTGAGGCTGGAAGAGAAACTTCTTTGAGCAAAGGTTTGTCTGGTTTTCACAGTTACAGCCTCTGGGTTCTCTGCTGTTCCCTCCTGTTGTTTCCATCTCTACCTGTCACTACCATGACATCATGCCTTGAAGATGCAAAGGTTTTGAAATCTCCCATGAAAAGCTCCCAGCCTCCCTAAGCAATCTGTTCAGTGCTCCACTACGTTTGGCATGAGAAGTGTTTCCTAATGCTAACACTTATCTCCCTTGCTACAACACAAGCTATGAGGGAGATTTCTTGCCCTACCTACCACTGACACAGAAGGCTGTCTTTCTTCTTCCAAAGCAAGCTGAGGTTAGCACACAGCATCCTTAGCAAACTCAGATGTAGAGAAGAACTTCTCTAGACTTCCAACCAGTTTTGTGTTTCTTCTCTCAACTCTCTTAGTCAAATCTACAGCTTTTGGGCAATCTGGTATCCACAATGAGGTGTTACACTCCAGCCAAGTGCTAAGCAGTGCTAAGCAGAGGAAGGAGGCTGTTTCAGAGACTATCTTCATGTCTTTTTGTATTAGGACAATGTTTGTATCTTAACAAGTAGCAGAGCATTTGAAACACATTGCTTTTTTGATGCTTTATAACCACTAAAACCTTCCCTACTTGCTGCCCTGGCAAGCTGTTGCCTACCTTGTATTAGTGCAGTGGATTATTCCTTCCTATTTTGTGCCTGTCCATGTGGAATATTTTTCCATTCTGCCCCTGTTCTCCCACGTGCTTGCATGCCCACCAGCACAACACTTGCCATCACACTTGATAAGCATTGCTTCTGCTGCACCTACAAAGCATTAATGTCGAGACTGACCTGGGACAGATCCTGCTGTTCCCTCATTGCTCCCTCCCCATCTGATGCAAAACTGCCAGGATTGAACAGGCTTTTCCATAGGGCTGTGCACCCATATTCCATGAGTTTCACCTAGGCTGTATATCCATAGCTGGATTATGAGTGTGGTGTGAAGAAGCATGGAAAACTTTACCCCAGTTGGAATACAGGGCAACTCCTTTTTCTCCCCTTGTTCGTTACTCCATCAGAAATCAGAAGGCAGACTGCTCTGATAGGACTGCTTCTTGACAGGCTTGCATGCCTGTAACTTATCACCCTGTTATCTTCTGTATACTTACACATAGCTCATTTGTTCCATGTTTTCCAGAAATTGGCACTGGAAGGACTCCTACCCAGTGCTTTTCACCTCCTTTTCTTACATTTTGGGATCTCATCCATTTTCCATGATATCTCAGAAAATATTCCTAACCCTTCTGCATCTATCTCAGCCAGTTCCCTCAGTGCTGGGCTTCATCAAGTGAACATGAAGATGTGTGTCTAAGCAGTGCCTGAGCAATGCTTGGATTGCCCCGTGTGCCAAGCAGTGCTACACAAAACCAGCTCTAATTTATCAGAGGTCCATTTCCTTCAACACTGGTCTTGAGCCAACCCGGTCCTCAAAGCAGAACAACCACGTCCATGCAATGCCAGGTTTCACCTCCTTACCTCTGCCATACCCCCTTGTTTCTGCTCTCTCCCTGTGCTGGAGTGGATCTGCAGACCCACCCAGGAGGCTGCCATAAAGCTAATTGGATCTGCTGGTCAGGAGTTTATTTGGTCCAACATGCAACTTCTCCATCCCAATATTTGGTGTATTCTACCAGCCAAATAAGCTGAGTTGACTAACAGTCATCCCACTGTACTGGTCCAATTCCAAATGAGTTGGCAGAGGGGAGGAAATGACTGTTAAAAATATAGCTCTTGGTCATTCCAATGTTGTTTTCTACTGTAGATTAGGCAAACGCCTCACTTGGGTTTATGACTGTAACCTTACAACACAGTCATACAGCTTGCTCCCACTTAGATCTAAGAGAGGCACAGAGCAATTCAGTGACTTGTCACAGGTTGAAAAGCACATGTGGTGAGAAGTACCAACAAGAGATCATAAAATCATAGAATAGTTTGGGTTGGAAAGGACCTTAAGATCATCCAGTTCCAGCCCCCCTGCCATGGGCAGGGACACCTCATACTAAAACATGTCACCCAAGAGATGCTTGCTTTCTTCTCCAAGCTCAGTACCCCATGACAATGGCAGTGCCATTTATCCAGAGCTAGGATCCCCCAGAAATGAACGATACCATTGGCTAAAGCAAACAGAAATACTTCCCCATACCTTAGAGCTGAAGCAAAACACAGTTGGAGTAAGATACCTGTATCTTGCTCTTACCTGTGGACTTGGGTAGCAGAGACAGAAACGGGGTGGTGGACAGTCAGTCAGATTTTGCCTTAGGATCCTGGACACAGCCACAGTTATAACTCTGGCCAAAAGGCTGAGGAAGTGCTCCCTTTGGTGTTTTGTTTACCTTGTCAGGTGTGTTCCTCAGACTCAGATTGCATCAAAGAGCTCTTAGAAAAGCATGTGTGAGAATCCAAGGTTTTCCCAGTCAAAGGCCGTGTCCTTGCTCCCTTGGTTAGTATCACGTGCCTGCCTTGCAGTATTTAAAGGGCTGTGTGTGTGCTGGTTATCAGTTATCTTCTGGGGTGGAAGAAAACATGCAGAACTCACAGCTATTGCTAGAAGGTTCTGCAGAAGCTGATTCCTTGGAGGCTGACGGGTGTTTCATTGCATGAGGGAAAAGAGCAGGGTTTGTTTTGCAGGGTTTTGGCAAGCCTTTTCTTTGAGACCTCAGTCTCGGTTCAACCCGTGCTGTGTGCTGTCATTTTGACTGGGTGATATTTACTGAGCTGTTGTTAAACAGTGACTCATGCTAGGGAACTTCACAAAACGTTCTTAACGCATGTAAAGACATAATTGTAGCTCTTCAAGTGACAGCCTGTTTAGCTGTTCAGGGGCCCTGATGTCAATACAATCAGATGTCAGTGCCTTGGGGAAGCATAGAATAGTTAGGGGTGGAAAGGACCTTAAGATCACCCAGTTCCAACCCCCCTGCCATAAGCAGGAACACCTCACACTAAACCATTGCACCCAAGGCTCTGTCCAACCTGGCCTAGAACAGTGCCAGGGATGGAGCACTCACAACTTCCTTGGGCAACCCATTCCAGCACCTCAGCACCCTCACAGTAAAGAACTTCTTCCTTATATCTAACCTGAACTTCTCCTGTTTCAGTTTAAACCCATCACCCCTTGTCCTGTCACTACAGTCCCTAACGAAGATTCCCTCTCTATGCTAACTGTGTTTTCCAACCCCTGCCTTCAGGCTTGCAAAGACTAGAACTTCTGCAGAGATCAGCTCCTAACCTGAGACTGCCACAGCAAATTCCCATTGCAGAGACTGAGGGAATACTTCAGACCTCTCTTTCCAAAGCTAATAAACCCCTGGCAAGTTGAGGCCCAGCACCAGTCCTTTCTGCAGACATGTTGACATCATTTTCCAGCTATGAGACATGGTGGGAGCAAAAGAATCTGCTTGTTTTGTACGTTGTTAAAATAGAAGATAAGCGTAGTGCCAGTGAACTGAGTCAGGGTCCTCATGCCCTCAATACAGCCAGAAGGGGCCTGTCATGCTCAGCTGACAAAGGAAGCTTTCCCTGTGCCACCCCATCGTTGCTGCACAGCTTGAAACTGTTAGGTGATTGCAAGAGATGAAGGAAATCTTTCAATTTGTAAGTTTTTAGCTGGCAGGACTTCAGATAGGGAACTACTTCATCAGGGACTGTAGTGTAAGACAAGGGGCGATGGGTTGAAATTGAAACAGGGGAAGTTCAGGTTGGATATAAGGAGGAATTTCTTTACTGTGAGGGTGCTGAGGTGCTGGAATGGGTTGCCCAAGGAAGTTGTGAATGCTCCATCCCTGGCAGTGTTCAAGGCCAGGTTAGACAGAGCCTTGGGTGCCGTGGTTTAGTGTGAGGTGTCCCTGCCTGTGACAGGGGGGTTGGAACTGGATGATCTTAAGGTCCTTTCCAACCCAAACTATTCTATGATTCTATATCGAGGATAGATGCGAGAAGAGAAGCATGATCTCCCTTGCAGTACTATCAAAGTCTTACATGTAAGAGCCTTCACATCACATTCCCAATTTCTCATCCTCTTGGTCTGTCCTTTTGTCATATGAATGCATCTTCCCCACCTGTAAGAGACTTTGCTTTAACTGAACCCAAATATGAGTCTATCCTTAAAAAGTTATCTTACTGGCCGGACTTAGTTCATGTCCCTTCACCCCTTCTCTGCACTTCTTGATCTATTGCAATATAATAGGGTAATTACCAAGGAAGACACACCTAAACCTGCCCTTTCAAATATGTGCATTATTACCATGTTTCCTCCCCCTACTTTCCTGTTTTTCAGTTTGACTCAAACTGTTTTGGTTCAGAAATAACCCAAATTACAGTAATTTTTACAAAGGAAATTAATTACATTTCCAGCCAGTTATTTGGAAATGATGAATACCTCACAGAAAAAACATTAAGCGTGTTGCTGCCCCAGAGGTCATGACTGAAAGAGGCTGTTTGTCCCACAAGGAAATCTGCCTCTTATTGGAAGCAAGTGATATTTTGGCGAGCAGAGGCAGCATACATGGAAGTGTGTTCTGCCTGTGGCCATGCTGCTTCAGTCTGAGGTACGGGATTTCATTCACTCTATCTCCATGGAACTCCTTAAACATCACTAAATTCAGAGTATAGTTATGTTCAGAGAAACAGCACAGATTTCCAAACCAGCTCTCCTCGTTAATGTATCTCGAACCTCTTTGCTGAGAGAAGGATACCTCTTCCAGAAAGCACTGGAGCCTATTTAAGCTGATATTAATCTACCTTAATAGTAGTAGCTTGTTTTAAACCACTCCAGATCTCATCTGCATTACTAACCTTTGAAGCAGGGGCTTTGCTAAACAGCGGTGGTCGCTTGGTACCCAGGAAGCAGCATCATCTGTTACTTACATGTCTCCAGGAGCAGAAGGCACTGGCGTGGAAGAGCTCCAAAGCAGGAGTCATCTCTTAGCTGTGTTGCATCACCAGGTACTCTGTCGTGCTCCAAGCCATTGGTGGAAGAGTGAGAGATGACTGATGCCTCCCTTCAAAACACAGGTACAAGCCACGTGCCTGTCCCATGTGAAGAGCATGCCAGATGCTCCCAGGTGATGCTGGGGAAAAAACACAGGTGATCCACTGATTAAGTGGTCAAGGCCTGGCCTCTGGTCCAAAACCAATGGTAGGTATTTACAGAGCAATTTGCTCTGTAAGGGAGCAAGAAGGGAATAAGAAGTTTTATGTACAGCTTTCATAGATTTTTCTCCATCAGCTATTGGAAAAATGTGTATATTAATATACACAAAAATATGGAATTCCCTGAGGTTTGCGTATCTCCCATTCTGATTAATAAAACCAGAAGTTAAAACCAGCATCTCCTTTCTCCCAAAGATTTTATTACCAAGATACTGAGTAAGCAAACATTCAAAACCAGTCATCCTGACTTCTCCTTTTCCAGGACTCACCTTAAAGGTCCAGCTTCTGAGAAGCAGTAAGACATTTGGTGTTTGTCAGGATGTTAGTGAGTTTAGACTCACCCCACTTTGAGGTTTGTACTACAAACACAGGATCTAGGAATGCATTATTTAAATGTGAATAAATAAACACTGATATCCATGGAGCTGAGGCATTAAGAAAAGCAAAACCAATCACAAAGTTGAACGAAAGATCCAGGCTATGGCAGTGCAGAGCTGGTTCACTTCGCATTTGTATTCAGTCAAGCTGCTAGCTTAGCTTTCCCTTTCCCCCCCTCTCATCCACAGGGAATATTTATTCAAGCATAACCAAGCTTTCCCATAAGACTAATGAGCTGACAAGTGAAATGCTGGGCTGACGCAGAGGTTTTATATGTCTGTATAACTAATACCCCTGTTTTAATACTTGCTTATAACCCATAATGGGAGCACTTGATGTTGCTGAGCATGTCTTGGGCAGAGACTGGAAGCAGGTTTTCACTGCTTGTCCTCCTTCTCGCAAACCACTTCAAGGCCTTGTGCCAACTGATTAAATACAGTGTTGTGTTTTCTTCACCAGAGAAGTGTTAAAAACCTTTACATGGGAGGAGTGAACTGGAAGATGCAGCACGCTCTAGCCACTACCAGGCAGGTCAAGCGCATACAGGCAGCTGGTCTTTGTCTTGTCTCACTCATCTGGACATGAAGAAACCTCCATGTGAAGTTACTCCAGCATCACTGAGGACAAATTTGACCTCTTTTTCCAGAATCCTTTGCTTTCAATTTCCTCCACTGCCATCGCATCCATGGCATGTGGCAATGGAGGAGAAAGAGCTGCTTGTATGGACATGGACAACCTGAAGGCTTGGAGTTTGATTTATGCAGTGCTAATGTCCAGAAGCTACTCCAAGGCACAACTTTTTCCAGGGTTTGTGCCCTGAAACCTTTGCAGGGAAAGTCTCTGGTTCAAGATTCAGAACCCATAGCAGCAGAAGATGTTTGTCTCAATGAAGATGAGCAGTACAGTGCCTGTGCTCCACATGAAGCATGCTTGGCCATAATGTCTCTATATGTTAATAGAAAGTACAGAAAGAGGAAAGAGATGGAGAAACACCAAACACTGATCTTCAGTGAAGAAGTTGGTCTGTGCTTGGAGGGGTTTGGAGTGAGAAGTCACCACCACACTGTGATCTTCCAGTGGTGAGGGGATAGAAGTGAGTTGAGTATGATGGTACCTTACCTCTGATATGAGACTCAAAAGAGATGCTGTGTTGATCACAATGATTGGTAGCTCCAGTATAGGCCTTTCCCAATCTTTTTCATAGAAAAGGTGTGATACATCTCTTTCTTTATATACTAAATAATTTCATTTTATTCTGAGGGATATTCAGAGATTTTTGGTGACACAGCTTCACTGCTTTCTCCTAAATATTTAGCTGTGCAAGCTCATGCTGGTCTGGTCTGGAATGTCTCAAGATGGAAGAGAGAAATGAGACTGCCTGGAGCTGAGCCCAGCATTTCTCTGGCAACTGTACATCAAATAAAGCATTTACAGACATAAATAAGAGAGATCAGAGGGGAAGAGGAGAGGGGAACCCAAATCTCTCTTACACTGTGTCCAGCTTTAGCTCAAACACCGGTGTTAGAGATGGGAAGAAGGGGGCAGAGGAAGAGGGGGAAAAGATACACAGAAAAGAATAGGAAAGACCTGCTAGGGAGACAAATGGAAATAAGCAGGTAACTGTGTGCAGCCTTTTATGGGAAATCCTCTAGTCATAGAAATTCCCTTCATTTCTGCATGATTATGTCTCACTGGTCTTTTTCCCCACCACTGGCTGAATCTGGATTCATAGGTCCTCTCTATATTAACCCCAGCAAGTATTTTGAGCAAAACTCACTTTAAATCTTACACAGTGTTGGTGAAGAAACCTAACAGAGACCCACTAAGAGTAGCCCCAGAGCCAACAGGTTCACTTTAATAATAACATGAATTCTTAAACCAGCATGTTTCAGGCAAGTGGGAAAGGATGCAACCCTTCATCTGCAGATCAGAAGGCAAATAACTCCATCTCCCTTTCAAACTTCACTTTTCTTTCTGATGTGGTCAATGAGGTGGCAGCTGTGATGGTGGCTTCTGCCACCAAAGAACATGGTTAAGATCTGCCACTAAACAGCACTGGATGAGAGCCTGATTGCTATGGCTTCAAGACAGAGTCAAGGAGATGACACAAGCAAATGGATCTGCTTTCATTCCAGATGTATCCTAAGATAACAGTGTTTTCCTGCTCTTTGAGTCAATGTATTACGTTCTTTCAAGGAATTATGGCTTTAGCTTACTTTCCATGAAACCAGAACGTCACTGCACTGTGTTCGTTCTAGAAAACAGGAATGTCTATGAGTTGCTCTCAGAGAGCCATAAACTAGTGCTGTAATGATTTTTCCTGTTTCCCCATAATTAGGTGATATTGGGA
>JBCJKH010051048.1:62998-73679 GCA_039877255.1 Loriculus beryllinus | reverse complement strand
CAGTGTTCAAGGCCAGGTTGGACACAGGGGCTTGGAGCAAGCTGCTCCAGTGGAAGGGGTCCCTGCTTGTGGCAGGGTTGGAATGGAGGAGCTTTAAGGTCCCTTCCAACACAAACCAGGCTGGGGTTCTGTTATTCCATGCTTCAGAGGGTAGAATAGACCATGACTGTGTTAAAAAATACCCAGAGATTTCAGACTCTCTATGTCTTTAATTCTCATTTCAAGACCAGGCCAGCTCTGCCACACCAGTGTGGCGTGATGCGTGCCCAACAGTGTGGCGTGATGCGTGCCCAACAGTGTGGCGTGATGCGTGCCCAACAGTGTGGTGTGATACGTGCCCAACAGTGTGGCATGGGGTCAGAGAGGTTTGCTCACTGCAGGGAGCAGCCTGTGATTTCCCAAAGCCCAAGCAGGCGATTTTTCTCTGTTTCTCTCTCTCATTTCCCCTCCCTTTTTCGCCTGAGAAGGATGCGGCAGCATCACAGACCTTGTCACCCCGAGCTTAGAGGACAGCAACCATATGCCTTCCGACCTGCCCTTGCTTTTCTAGGAAAGATTCAGCCTGCTGGGCATTTTCTATCAGAAGCATTAAGAGACAGCGGCGGGGATGTGGCCTGGGCTGGCGTTGCTCTGGTGCTGTGCAGGGGGAGGGCGAGAAGGGGAGCATGGAGGGGGAGGAGGGTGAGGAGACTGGGCTGCCAAAGAGGAGGAGGAGGGATGGAAGAGAGGCGAGATTGACATCTTCATGTGCATGAGGCTGGCCAGCGTGGGGACAGCTTGATGAGCCCGCAGGCTGCTATCTCTCACGGTTGTTGTGATTGCAGTGATGGGCTTGTCTGGTGGCTTGGACACCAGCTTTCATTAGCAGCATTGGCAGTGGCGGGGGAAGAAGGGAATGGAGGAGGTAAAGAAGCCCTGGAGTTACACTCGCACATACATGCATGCACACACACAAATCGGAGACAGGAAAGGCAGAGAAACAGCTTTGGCTCCAGGCTATTGATTTTGTTTCGTGACACTTGCTCATTTCCCACTTAGTGAGCTTGTACCTTCCCGGTACGGCTGTAGCAGCTCGCCATAGGAGAGCAGCGGACCCAGAGTGGAAGGGTTAGTGACTGATGGGGTGAGTAATTTCAGAGCAGTTCCATCTGTGTGCTTGCAGCAGCACACAAACACTCCAGTGTGTCTCCATGCTCACCAAGGACACACTCCCACATGCCTTTCACACAGGTATACACACACATCTTCATCTGTCTGTACATAAGCTCCTTGCATGGTCTTCTAAATACTCAGACTCAGCTTCTGAGTATTTCTCCCGCAGCCTCTCCAACATTTTGTCTCATGTTCAAGGTAAAGGACTCTGGAAGCAGGTATCAGAAATGTCTTCCTAGAAAAGTGATGCTCTTTTGTGGCATGGCTACCAGTGTTGCACTGTAGGCAAAGCTGGGCCAACAACAGCATCACACTGTGCTTGTTTCTTCTTCCATCAATTGTAACTTTACTCCCTGTGAACTGGCCATTGCTGCCTGAGTCACGCGTGGCAGTGGTGGCAACAGCAGTTTTCATCTTGGCCACATTCGGTTTTCAAACATAAGCAACTGCCTGACCCCAGGGAAGGGGAGGAAGCTGCTGGTGGAATGGGAGCTGAGTGAACCAGGGATGTCACTGAGTATCACAAGACGCTGCGGTAAACTTGTGTGATGCTCTGTGGCTGCCCATACTTCATATCTGCTGAGGATCTCAGGGGCTATCAGACAATTGCCTTCACACCAGCACCAGGAAGTCTGGGGGCATGGAGGAGATCTGCTGCATAGTTGATGATCCTCTGCTGTTAGTATCATTTAGATGATTCTGCTAGAGCTTCTCCATCCTCCTCTTGGGAGAGTCCTTTGGCTGTGAGAGTAAAAAGGGACTTTCGTGTCTAATTCCTTGGTTACTTTCTCCCTTTCTGGCCTAAACACATTCATGTCTACATGCATGTACACACATACACACACTCTTTGTCACACTCACGTGGACATAGTTTTTCCCAGCTTTGCATCAGTCACTTGTTTACTGAGAGTTGTGCTGAGATCAGACAACTTCATCTGGGGTTCAGCAACAACCACACTTCAACTGTACTGGTGCAAAGGAAGCAAGGCAGCAGAGACTCAAATGCTGGTGAGAGGGAGAAGCATCTTTGTATTGATGGACTCGAATGAAGCTGCCTTTGCTGATGTGTTGCTTAGATAAGTGGCTGAGGAAATAAAAATAGCCTTTTCTCCCCCTTCCCTCATCCTATTACATAATGATGCCTATAGAAAGCCAAATACATTGGAATGAGAAGTGAAGAGCCTTTCCTTTTTCTTTCTGGTTGTCTTATCCATCCACAGTGTTGCCACCTGTGTTGCAGGCCTGCACAATGCATAGTGTGTGAGAGTGTGTGCTCAGTGGTGAAGGTCCAGCCTCTGGAAGCACTTTGTTATTGGAGAGACTCAGAGTCTCTGGTTCTTTTCTGGGGGTCTTTCATTGGGTTTCTTTATGTTTGTTTGGGGTTTCTTTAATTCAGCTTTTTTAAAGCAGTGCCCATCCTCAAGCCCAAATCTCATAGTGGATTTCAGATATAGTGATTTTTGAAGGTAGGTTAATGACTTCCAGGGCTCTGCTTTGGGATTAGTGCTGTTAGCATGAGCATACATAGCATCAGGGTTCCAGTCCTGGTTCTGCTTCAGTTTTTGTAGTCTTGCATAAAGCTCTTTGTTAGCCTTGGACCTTCATTCTGCCATTTCTAACATACAGAAAATAATACCTAGTTTATGCTTAATAAACTAGTGCTTAATAAACATAATGCTTAAAAATAACACAAGACGAGTGGCATTTGTAAGTTCACCTTAATCTTTAGTGAAGTACCATGAGCTGCTGTGAATTCAGCTTATCCCTCTTTACTGTGAGCTTTTCGTGTGGTTCTTCTGTTACCAAGTGATAGTGGTGGGCTGGGATGGAAACAAAGAACCTGTCTCCAAAATGGGAGCAAACACAAAGACAAGGTCTTTGCCAAGCGTGTTCATTATCCCTTGGGTGCATGTGCTAATAGCTTTTGACTGTTAAGAACTGAGACTGTTCCTAGAACTGAGTGATTCCATCAATGCCCTTGCTCCCTGCAGCCTCTTCCAGCCACTGCTGCTGGAGCCCGAGCAGTAGCAAGACCCTTTCTTCTTCCCAGCCCCACTGTTCTTCATACTTGATCCTTGTAGACTGGGACAGTGGTGGGATTTCCCCCTTCAGCCTGTATCCTAAAAGCATACAAGTAGTATAGGAAAAGACAATTGCATGCATACTTTGTACACAGGTTGTGAGGTTTGAGGCTGCCATGAGAGAAATCCTAGGAGATAGGGTTGCTAGCCAGCCTGCAAAACACAAGCAAATTATCAGGGCCTGACTGGGGGAGTTGTTAGCATTGTTTGGAAACCGCTGTACTGAAGAGTCTTCTCCCATCTTATTTCATGAGTGCATTCTGCCTTGACATCAGTCTTGGCCACAGCCACCCTTTCTGTCGTACACAACACTGTCACCTCCAGACCTTAAGGTTGGAGCTTTGTTTTTCATCTCAATGTATTAATGATACAGTGTCCAGAAAGAAACCATCTTTAATAGAAAGCAGTGCAACACCCAGCAGTTCAGGGATAAGATTCCTCCAGTGGCAATCGTGGTGTAAGAGGGGTTGAGGAGTGCAGGGGTGAGGTCCTGGCTGATGGCCCTTTCCTTTGATGCCGGGCTGGGAGCGTGTTGGGATCTACACAAAGCACAGCTCACAAGAGGAGACCTCTGGCCAGAAGCGTGCGTGCTCACGTGCAGTATCTGGCATAAAAGAGCCTATGTTCTGTAGAGATTTTAGGACCAAGGGTAAGAGCTGTAATTAATAACAGGAATAACAACAGCAACAATAATAAAAATGATTCTGGTGCCATTAAGTGGTGACCTAAATAACAGAACAGCCGATGAGAAGTCCTGGGTCTGATCTTTCTCCCTCCTCCTCCTTTTCCTCCACCCACGTCTCTGTGCTTATTTCTCTCTTTATTATTTTCCTTTCTAATATTTTTTTTTCTCCTCTGGACATATCCTTGAATCCCGGCCATTCCCCCAGCTCATGGGATTCCCATTATACACACTTGATATTTAACAGCTTTGGCGTCTTCCATAGCTGGGAGTGAAAAGAGAAAAAACAGCTCGGAAACATAATGGAGAAAAATCTGCATACGGAGCCCTGGTTCCATGTCCCTTTACACTGTTTACTTAGATCTTAAAAGCTACGAGCTGTGGCATCTACTCAGACTTCATCAGCCCATCCTGCCCTGATGCTGGCCTTGGAGACGCTGCCAGCTCTGAGTTCCCTCCTGCAGCCACCACGTCAGACGCAGGATTCTGTGGTTCCTGTGGCCGCCCCATTCCTTTCCTAGCCTCTCCTTCAGCCAGTTTTCCCACAGAGCAATCATGGGACTGCTTGTGCATTGGTGGGGCAGAATGTATTCTCTTTAATCAGAAATCCTGATTATGGCCAGGAGCTAAGTTTACCCCCACATGAATATCTGCTTCATTTGCTCAGTAAGCTGTCCTGCGTCTTCACCCCGGTGCGAGTTGTTGGTGTCCTCTGCGCTATGCAGATGTGATGAGGAGGTGATCCTTCTCCCAGAAGATCCTAATCACTCTATTTAGAACCGTGCCTACATGCCTGGTTTAAAATTATTGTCATCATCTTCATATAAAGAGAATATTGTGCCATGACTGAGTGGAGCAGTTTGGTATGAACTAAGCCTGCTAGAAGAATTACCTCATCTGAAATCCATGCCAGCCTCGTGCTGCTGCATTAAGGAATCCCTAGAAATCCTCGTATCTCTAAGCTTTTCCTAGTGAAAAAGGGTTGGCTTTATGTGGACCTGAGTGTCATAAGCAAAGCGGTAGCCATCCGCAGCCTTCTTTCCCACTACCTTTGTTTTGGGGTTTTATTTTCTCTCTCTTTTCTTTGTTACTCCTGTTTTTCTTTTTTTTCCCAGTGCATCTGAGTTTTCTGGACATCAAAAGAGGAGGACAGCACTCACGGTGACCTGTCTGTTGTGCTAGAGCTGGAAAAGTATCTTAAGAGTATTTAGATGGCCTGATCTCCTTCCTCTGCCTGTCCAAATGTGGAAGTCAAAGTCTGAGCACTGTGGTGTGAGAGCAGTCGCACACTTCCAGAGAGCACTTCATAGGCCTGGTCTTAGGTGTTTATTAAGGTAAATTGCTCATTTACCAAGGCTGTAAAGAAAATACATGGGAATTAGCCTCAGTTTTCAATCTAAGCTAGGTCTGACTCATTCCATGCTTTAATTCCCACTTTCCTTAGCAGCTTTGAAAGTCTTACCAGAAACTTCCCCTGATGAAGCGCCTTCTTTTAAGGTTTCCGGTGTCTGTCTTTCCTGTTCCTATCTTTCACCCCTGAGATAAGTCAGTTGTTTCTTTTTGCAGTGCAAGAGCCAAAACATTTTAACTGAAGTTAAGGGTGACACATTTAAAGCTCAGGAAAGCAAAGACAATTATGAACCCAGTGCTGTGTTACTGGTTTACAACAAGTAATCAGGGAGACTTTCATTTTTGTAGTACGCAAGGTTTTATATGGCTTGTGACAGCATCCACAGGTTTATTATGCAGTTTAGAAGTGCATTAGCATCAAAGTGTGAGACAGATGTTAACTGATGGGCATTAATGAGAAAATTCCTTAGAATTGCCCATAGTTGAGCATGGGGAGGTGCTCTTGATTCTTTATATCTTCTGGGGTCCTTTCCCCTTGCACTGAGGGAGAAGCTCTGGCTGAAGCCCTGTTCATCTGAGATGTAACTTCTCTGCAGTGCTGTTGTCTTCGGGTCCTGCTGAGCTGCAGACCAGGCCTTTTGGGTTTATGTCATGCCCTGCCCAATAGTTGTGGCCTGAGAAGAGGCTTGCTTCCCTCATACTGGGACTCATCTCCTTGAAAAGCCATTGTAGACCATATCTATCAAGGCTGGAAGATCAGAATGGCTGAAGTTAACACTTGTCTCACAGGACAGCTGAGCAGCAGCCCATGGGAGTGATGCACTGGTTGAATCTCCTCTTTAATGACACCATGAAAAAGCAGCAGCAAATCTGTACTGAAGTTCTTTCACACAAGCTGCTGCCAGGCACCGTGGTCCACCAGAGCTGGAGAACCCCTACGTAACTCAGGTGGATACCAACTTCCATACTGGAGGTAGGATGACAATTGGGCTCACTCGGTTAACCCCATTTCCTTAGGAGCACCTTTTGTTTGGTAGATGTTCACATATTTGTAACTCCATGTAGAAGCAGGTCAGCAGATTCAAGGGCCATTATCCTGCTTCTCCCTACTGCGCTAGGTACACAGCAGGGAGTTGCATCAAGGAAATGCATTAAGAGGAATCAGCAAGAGAGAAGGGTACCTCTGGGCCAACTCCCCGCTTCTCAATTATTTATACTTCATAATTTCCAGCAAATCACTGGCTGTTTATTGGTGCTCATCTATAATAGAAGAGTTTCCTAGATCACTGCCCAGCTTTGCTTAAGTTGTAGCTGGCCATGCTTTTGAAAGCTGTTAGGAAACCCCACAGGGAAAGGCAGGGTCTCAGGAGTGGCTGGTCATCCATTGAGGATACACCCTTTTAATTTTTGGCTTTTGTGGGCACCTGGGACTGGTAGGTTTCCAACATGTGGTTTACCATCTCCATTTGGCCACACCACATCACGTAGGGACTGCGTGCTACAGTACCAACATGACCCTGACCGACAAGTATTTCAGGGATCCTGCCTTTCCAAGCCCTTGCTCATACAGTGTGCTGCTTGTTCTGCCAAAATATCAATAATACAAAGGTTTGGATGTTCCTGAAGTTCTTGAAGAGGCTGTGAAAGAAGGAGCTACTGTTCTGAACCAAGATGAAACTTGTAAGAGCTTCAAATCCAAAGTGCATACTTCTGCAGGGCCAGAGATGGCTTTGCTTTGGATGGCTCCTTCATCAGGCCTGGCTGGTCTTTCTCCAGTAACATTTTGACTTCGTTTTTCTCTTTTCATTTCCAAGCAAAATGATTTGGCCAGTTGAACTTTTCTCTTTAGAAACACTAGAATGGGCCACTTTGAATGTAATCCTTTATTTTTTGGTGTTTGAAAGAAGAAGCTTCGCTGGAAGCAGCCATCTCGGTGTGAACAACTTCACATCGGAGCAAGTAGGAAATCTGAATGAAAAAATGTTTTGTTGAAATGTTCCCAACCAGCTCTATCCATCACTTCCTTTCACTACTACCCAATAAAAATAGCTCCCACATACCACTGCAGTCAGGAGTGCCATGTTACAGAAGACGAAATAACTAAGCCAACAAAATGACTCACATTCCAAAGATAATATATAAGGTAGGGCCTGGCCAACTGGTTAGATTCAAATTAGAACCAGCCTCAGCCTTCCTGCCTGAAACAAAATGATCACAAAATATGATCTGTTGTTATTTTTTGATGTTTGCACGGTTTAGTTTCGCACACTTCTATTCATGATCCCACTTCAGGCTTGGTAGAAGTGGACATGCTTTTAGTGCTGTAGAAGTTGTTATTTCTCCTCGTTTTTAGCCTGACTGAAAGCAGGGAGCATTAGGACTGTGGCAAGGGGGTTTGTTCTTGTGAAGTGAGTTTTTAGCTCCGTTTGCCAGCTTGGAGTTTGGATACTCAGGTTCCAGTCTGCATGAGGACCTAGGCACAGTTGAAGTTTTACACTCCTGGGTTTCTCTTTTTGAAGTGATCTATTTTGAAGCAGCCAGAACTGTGGTCCTCAGAAAGGAGCTGATATAATCCAGTGACATTTGTTATGCATCAGCACACAAAAGTGGACCACTATGGTCCCATACGTCCTTAGTAACCCTTCTTAGGTTTAAACATAGAAATCAAAGACATAAACCTTCTAATTTTATTGTTGTTCTGAGGTACTGAACTAATACCCTGCAGTTTTTAGCTCATTAGTTCTGTTGATCTTCACTCAAGCACTCGTTCCAGCAGAATGAGTCCTTCATGTACATACAGCGTTTCAGCCAGGTTGGTAGTGCTTTTAGGAGCCGCTCATGGTTTAGGGTGAATGCATTTTAAAGCAATCTATAAATCTTTATGATCTTTGTTTTTCTTGCTCTTGCATGCATACTTGGCAAGGATTTCCAGTTTGCATCACTGCAAATTTGATTCACCTATGTACAATGGGTGAGATTTGTCCACATCTGAAAAGCCACCATCAAGCCCTTTGCACCTTTTCAATCTTCCAAATAGGACTGAAGCAGGACATTATGGGTTGCCAAACTGTTGCACTGCCTTCCCCTGAAGCTGAGCTGAGTTTTAGCCAAGCAGAATGAAGGGGCTGATGGTGTGGAGTGAATTTCTGTGACCTTGCAATGTGTGATGGAAGAAAAAGGTAATTTGGGGGCTTGCAGGCCTGATTTTTGCTTTCTTTTCTTCATGACTTTGGTGCTTTAGATAACAGCTTGGACTATTGCATCCTATTTTGGGCAGCCTCTTATAAAATATTTGGAAGCTTAGAAGAAAGTAAATTAATGTTAAAGACCTACAGAGACCAATTTATCAGGAAAGGGTTTGAGTTCAGTAGACGTAGTTTAGATGAGCAATATGCAGTATGGAGAGAGTAAGAGGCCAGCACTTGATGGGCATGCACACAAAATAGACACAAGAGTAATGAGGAGTGTGAAAAAGGGAGACTTTTCTGGGGATGGATTTGTGTGCTAGAGGAGACAATGTATGAGTTGGGAATTTCCAAATGGAGATAGAGCAAAATGCAAGATGGTGCAATGGGCATGGTCACAAGGTCACAGCATATAGGAGAAATCCATATTCTTTGTCTGGAAACTCAGAAACTCAGAAATATGAAACTCATATTTCACAAAATATGAGTTTTGTGAAATCTCATATCAAGATTTGGGATAACTGAAGCTTTGGGTATCTGATTAAGACTGTGGTGACGGTCAATGTGTGTGTTAGGGCAGCACTGCCCTGGCAGGGTCCCCTGCAGCAGGCATTGCTGTGGCAAGGTGGGGGACCCCCTGCCCCAATGAGGATACGGAGCGGGCCAGCATGATCCAGCTGTCTGTTCTCCATCTGAGTTTCCCCTTGATGTCTTTGCGTCTGACCTCTTCCCTTTCTCTCAAAATAGAAAGGAAACCTCTGTTTTACACAGGCAGTGATAGAGCAAATGCCTTCTGTCCACAGCCAGGTCACAGCCTGGCGCTACCACCATGAATTCTGAAGGAAGGAATGGGAAAACAGCCCTCTAAATGCTTGAAAGTTACTGTGTTTGAGGAAGTGTTCAAAGTTGCCAGAGTCCTGAGGTTCTGCCTTCTATGTGTGATGGGTGAGGAGGACAGAGGAGCGGTGCAGGTGAGGACAGCCTGAAACTGGGAGTGGACCCTTTGCACTGGGTCTGAATAAATAAATGCAAACAGGGTGAGGACACAGGAGAGTCATCAAAAGGTTCTTTTGCCATGCACCTTTGAGTCCTGCTGGCTTTGAATAAAGCTTGGAACTTCCAGGGTTTACAGCTGAGCACAAGGGGTTTTTGATGGTGTTTAATGCTTGGCTGTTATTAAACGTCTTCACTACATGTTAACTTGGTGGTTCTTGAGGACCCTCAGGACAGTTGAGGTAAGCAAGCTGGAAGCTGGACATTAAAGTGGATGCTGAGAGTGCTGTGAAGTGGCCCTAGTTTGTTCTAGTTGAGCTCCTCTTCTGAGCTGTGTACGCCAGTGCCTACCCAAAGCCTGTGGAAGTCCCACAAGGAGCAGGATGCTTGCGAGATGCACTAACTCTTCCCAAAGTGTCCAGTAGCATTTTCCTTTGCCTAGGTACAAGGGGGCTTCTTAACACTTGTCAAATGTACCTGGCAAATGCGCTGATTATTGAGATGACTTGCACTAGGAAATAAATAAATAAAAGACATAAGAACAGAAAATGCACCCTCCCAAGATGGCTTTTATGTAGCTAGAAAAGTGAGGTGGTTTCCTGTTCTAAATATTTAACATGATGTTTATGATATGTCCTCTGGGGGAAGAGATGCTTGAAAGCTAATGTTTATGAAGTAAGTCTGGAGGGATGGAAAGGGGAGGGAGGGCACACTAACCAGGGAAAAAACAGGGAGAAGAAAAAAAATAGAACCTCAGGAGATGTCCTGATTTATGGCTTTATTTGCTGGAGAAAAATCTCTGTTTTGTTAAAAAGGTTGCAAGTGAAGGAAAGCAACTTCAGCCAGCTCCTTTTGAAACCAGAAACCTGTTCCTTCAGTCCAGACAGGATCTGAGTCTGGGCCAACAGGAATCTTTTACTAGCTGCTGCCTTTGTGCTTTGGAGCGCTGCAGAAGGCGTATGTGTCTACACATCACGTGAGGGTTGGAATGATGGTCTGATGTGTATGAAGCCGAGCTACGTTTCAGAAAGGAGGGGTGAGTTCAGTTACCTACTCTGCCAAAGGCTTCTAGTGTGATATTTGGGTGTTTAATCTTCTTTTGTCTCTGTTTCCTTTCTGGGAATAGCAATAATTTCCTGATTCACTGGGAGATTGAAAATAAATCACTTTATTGTTATGTACTTAAGAAATAAAGGCCTGGATTGCCATGACTTCAGGAGGGATGACTGAGCTCCTTG
>JBCJKH010051048.1:47792-62898 GCA_039877255.1 Loriculus beryllinus | reverse complement strand
GATTGCCATGACTTCAGGAGGGATTACTGAGCTCCTTGTGAAGCACACCTTGAATGGATGGTATTTTTCAACACAGTTTGTTAAAAGGAAACCCATGCTTGGTTTGTTTTACCTTAGTAATTCTCTATGTGAAGTGCAGCAGCTCAGGACCTGCTTTGTGTATGGCTGTGCCATTCCCACCCCAGGATGAAAATCTTGTTGAGGGAAAGCTGTAGGTCAAAGAGGTGGAAACTTCAAGTGTTCCTCTGATCTTCAGTAGTGCAGGTTACAGCAGTTTTATGTACCAGCTGTGTCTGCTATAGGGTGTAGACCAGCAGAGGCTGCATTTAGAAGAAGGTTAGTGCAACTCCAGCATGTTTTACTGTAATATCCTCTGGGTCCTCAGCAGAACCTGTGGTGGTTCCTTTGGCACGTGCTGGCCTTAGATCTTGAGGCTGAGGAGGCTGGAACGTAAACGTAAGGAATTTCAAACATAATCTTGTCTAAGATAAAACTCCCTGTGGCTTTAGCGCTGGACTTTGAAAGTTTCAAAGGAGTCAGAGGCCAGGTAGAAAAATCCCATGTCTTAATCAATACTTCAGGTTTCTTCAGTGTGTTGTGCTCAGCCTGGCTGCAAGTCAGGCCATTTGTTTCAATTATTAAATACAGATTTATGACCTGTTGTTTTTCTTGGAAATAGAACCAGGCTTGGGACCAGTTTTCTCCAGTGTTTGGCTGTATTCATTCCATGCAGGTAGAGATGTGTCACTCACATTTATAAACATCCAGTTTTCCACTCCCTTTTCTCTCTATCCTGGTGACTCTGACCTTTCTCATCAAAGCATAACAGTTACACATCCCTTTTTCTGGAGTTACTGTGTCTGCATTTGATGGCTTTTCTTTGGCATGCTATCAGCAAGCTCTTAAATAATTTTCCAGCAGGGAGAATCACTGGGCTGTGACAACACATCACTGGCCAGTCCTGGTTTGATGACGGGCAGGTCCCATTGGTCCAGCAAGGGAAGATTGCAACTAGTGTTGATACTGTTAGTGTGCTTTCTCTAGCTGGTCTGCTCTAACAGCCATATTCATCCAGTTATAAGCATGGATATTTTCCTTTTATTTAGGTATTTATGTATGACAGTTGTTGAACAAAGTAATTTTGATCATAGTTGAAACAGTGATGGTTGAAAAGGCATTTGAGCTTGGGTAGAGTTCACATGTTTAGGGTAAAATTTATCTAACAGTGGAAGTTGATAATGTGTGCTCTGTGTGCATCATGTTTAACTGCAGTAACACATTGCAAAAGCAGAACAGGGATGCAATAGCCTGCAACTCTTCCAATTAACCAGAGGAGCTACAGGAAGAGGTGTGAAGGTCCCTTTTTTAAACCTTGTTGATCATACACAGAAAAGGCTGTTGTGTGTAAGGGGCATTTAATGTTTTTAATACTCCCCTTTGCCCTAAAGTTGTCAATCTCTTCAATTCCAACACGAGAAACTACTAAACCTAAGAAAAGCAGCAAACCCTTCCTCTCCTCACAACCCTGCCATACACACACCTCCAAACTTCCCCTGTTACCTGAGCATCTGGAGCATTGAGGGGAACATGGTTTTTAAAGGGGTTTTCTTAAACAAAAAAACCTCCCTAACTCTAATCTACAACCCCCTTCAGACCTGCCCCTGGGGAGAAACCCACCAATTACTATTTACTTTACCAACCTCGAGTGATTTGTGGATGTAGGGAAGAATTATTTACGGTTTCATGCAGGAAAAACTTTCAGCTCCCTATTTGCCCCTGTAAGTAATGAGTTGCCTCAGGGGATCAAAGGTCAGATTTTGGTTTTAATGCCCACCTCCTTTTAAAAAATAAATAAAGCAATCTATGTGAAAAGAAGAAGGAAAAAAAAAAGCCCTCAACAGTCTGAAAAGGCTCTGACTCCTGCTCTGCTTTGATGTTTTAGGTCTGGAAGGGATCATAAATTTGCTGGTGTGAGATAGAGTGATAATAAATGTAGCTTTTAACTGCTGGGGTTTTAGCTCACACAGCATCCATTATCACTGGCAACTGCAAAGGGAATGTACTTTTTTTTCCCCTGTTGCTCTTTAGAAAGATAAATATTCACCCCACTATCTGCTGATGTCCCAAAAGCTCAAATGAAGCCTCTCCTTCTGACCATTCCCCAACAACTTTCATTCTTGGTCAAGATGATTCAGTGGTGGTGGTAAGAGTCTGGAGGGGTAAACTTTCCACTTAATTCAGCATTCACCATTTCAGCTCTTCCTTGGAGGGATATTTTTCCAGTAGTTTGAGGTGTGGTGAGCAGGGAAGAGCCAAGGAACAATTTGAAACAGAAGCTATGTTTGGGGTTCCAAGTTGGAGAACTCATGAGGTTCCCAAAAGAGCTGGAAGCAGAACTACTGCTTGGGTTTCGAAGGACTTTTCCATCTATGTTGTCCAACTTCCTGGGAAACCCATACCCTGGAGTTTCTTCTCCTCCTTATTTCTTACTGACAAAGAGGCCAAAGACGTTGCCAGGCACGAAGATGCCTGCGTGCCGAGTCAGCACACCTTCATGCCATCCCCAGCACTGTATTAAGCTCAGACAAGATGCACTATTGGAAATTACTTTGAAAGTCTGACAGGTACTTTGTGCTGGTATGGAGCAGTGCTTCCAATGCAACCGACTTAGTCATGTCATAGCGTTCTTAAACTCTCTTGTTAAATGATTTTAACTGCTTTAATGTCTATTAATGTCTTTTTACTGAATGCCAGCAGCCTCATATTCCAACAATTTCCATAAGGAGTTATTGATCAGGTATAGATTTGGAATGAATTTTGCCAAATCAGTTTATCAGCCCTATGTATCTCTTTCTATCTGCTTTGCTGTGTGGAGTGAACACTTCAGCTATTGTTTTTCTTTTCTCTAGATCAGCAAGTAAGTAATTTTTACTCAGCCTGCATTCATTATGGATCACTTCTGTTAGTAGCATCATTTAGTATCGTTTTTGTAAGTTCAACCATAGATTTCTTTCTTTGGTCTGCTGCAAAACCTAATGATTTTCCATATATTCTTTTCAGGCCTCCAACTTAAATGAGAATGTCATCTACTCTAAAGTCATTGCTTGGAGAGCTTTTAGAAGCTGTTAGAAAACTCTGGGAGTACAACAAATACCGGACAGCACTTACTGAAATAAATAACATTCAAAGGGTGTATGAAAACACACTGACTTGATCTTTACTTGCAACTTCCATGCAGTTAATACTGGCCATGTTTTAATTTATGATAGGTCTTGTTCTTATTTCCTTGAAGCGTTGTAGACAGGTTTTTATGTCTTTATTGAAACTGCTTATATCAGAGAATGCCTTTTCTTACTCGGCTTTGCTAGTCCAGCCGTGAAAATCAACCTCCTTTCATAGGTTCAGAAAATGTGAGGTCAAAGGGATGTCTCTTATAGCCTGAGTTATTCTGCAAAGGAAGCCAGTCTGTTTGAACCCATTTAGTTCTAAGTGGCTGATGCTAAGCAGTGTACATTTCCTACTAGTCTGTTGTAACAGTTACTTACCATGACCTTCAAGCATTTAACTGCTAATTTGAATGTGTCTGGCTGTGGTTTCTGATTAGTCTTATCCACCCATGGTTTTAGTTTAAGCCATATTAGTCCAGCTTTTCGTGTTACCAGCTTTGCTTCCAGCTTTATCTTTGGGCCAGACCAGTTTTTTACTGGGTGCATCATGTTGGTTTTTCACTGAGCCTGTGCCTTTGGAGACCTCTGAGAACTAAATCTGAATGCTGTCTGTGTTCATCACAGGGACTTTGACTGCTTGCTTTGACCGTACTTGTTGCTTCTTTTCGGGTCCATGCAGATGCCCATACCTGCTACCCTGAGGTGATGTCTGCCATATGCTGGTTAGAAGGTGAGCCATTTCGTTCCCCAAAAGGTACCTGGAACAGATGGGCTGTATTATCCCATTGAGATGCCTGTGGCATTGGCTCAGCAAAGAACCTGGAGGATTGTCCAGGTTATAGACCTCAATTGCTGACTACTAAAATCAAGTGAGATGAATCCTGCTAAGCTGCACACAGTTACCTAATTTCTATAATGGTTTTCTTTAATGGAAAATTCTCTTATTTTATTGAAAAAGTCTTACTTCTGTAAATTGGCCATTTTTATCAGCTCATTCTCAGTTCTGCTTTTTGATTGCCTGTCTACTGAGACTAACTCAAGTGTCTGGGATACCAAGTAGGAAAGTTCGGATGAATGTCAAACAAGAGCAAATGCATCGTGCATTCTGTGAGTAATCTCGTAGTAAAAAGGAGACCTACATTTCAGTGGCCACCTGGAACTGAGTCTGGGAATATATCTTAGCATAATGTAAACTTGAGCTGGACTCCAGCGGCTGTGAAGGGTGGGATCTAGATAAGGTCCATTCTATGATTAAAAACATCTGCTTGCCTCGACTGGATCTTATCCATACTCCTTGGAATAGAACAGGCACTTACGGGGAGATGTTAGCCAAGTTCTGGATGCAGCTCTTGCTGTAAAACCTCTCAGGAAGCTCCTGCTGTTCTTCCTCTGCATGCACTGGAACTGAAATACATTGAGAAGATACATACACTAATCTTTAGAGCTGCTATTTCAGCTTCAGTACCATGAGCTGGCAATGCTGAATGTTGAGATGGGATCAAGTGGTGATGGCTGTGTTGAAGTGACATTTCAATGATTGTGATTAGGCAGTGAAATACAAGGAATATGAGGAAGTGGAAATGGGTATCCTCAGCTGTAATCTGCAGCTGCGTTTTGAAGGCAATTGTATACACATTGTGCGTTGTAGAAGCTGGAAAACACTCTCATGTTCTGCTCAAGAGAAGACTGCACATGTAAACACAATGAAACGATTATTACTGTTGTAGCTATGATGGATTTAGGAGAAGCAGATTTTGTGGGTAGAACGTATTTCGTTTTCTTATATTAAAGCAAGTGAAATATTTAGGAAAGCACTCAGAGTTTGGGGCACATCTCCTGTTAGGTCATTTCCTGTTTTGGGCAGGCTAGCCAAAGCTGGATACCTGAATGTATACATACACCGGTCCAAAAAGGTTTGGAAAAGAATTCCAAAGAATTCCTGCTTGGCTTTAGGAATGAATGCCACATTAACATGCTGTTTCCTTTTTGTTATCAGTGACTAATACCTGTTCCCCATGAACAAAATAATCACTGTGGGGTGTTGGATTTTCTTTTTTAGCTGGGGATCAGGGATAAGAAAATCTGAACATCAAAGCAGTTGTGAAAGGGCATATCTATGGAGCAAAGGTGAAAGGAACATACACCAGTGCATTTCAGAGAGTTAACTTCAGGGTCTGCTAATCTGCATCTCACTAAGACGCTGTTGGACTTCAGCAAAGGGACAGATAGATAAAACCCTGAAATATTTAGCTAATCAGGATTACACCCAGCTAATGGAGAGAGGTTGTTTCCCCCCCTTCCCTATCATCCCGGTCGATTCAAATTGATCATGGTTCTGCTGAGCGAGAGCAGTCCTTCAAAGTTTATTCTGGTGTCAATTTTTATAGTTCCCCCCACTGATCAATAGAATGCATAATCATTAAGGCAAAGTTTGTGAAAGCTAATCCTTCAATACGAGTTTTATGAATGGCTCAGAGTCATGGCTCTAACCATTTGGATGTAAGTGGAACCTTTAATCAGGTGAGTGACAGGAGACAGTCAATAAGATTTGCTGAGATTGGATTCTGATTTTCTATACAGCTGTGCAGAGTGAGCAGGGGAAAGGGAGTGGGGATGGCCACAGGAACAGGCAGAGACTAAAATGGACATTTCTCTTCTTTTATTATTTATAAACTGTGTTTCCAGTATTTTTAAAAAAAAAAACACTTTGCACTTGCATGTAATTTTTCACCTCGAGAACTCAAAGGGGGACGTTTGCTGGTTAAACACTGCATCATCTTTCTGTGAAGTTGAATAACAATTAGTCCATGTTAACTGGGTATTCCCTTTAATGATCATAAACCTGTTTATAAAGCAGGTTTTCAGTTGAGTGATTGAGCAAAGTGGTCTTGAACTTAATGGGCTGAGGACCTGGCACAACATCTACCTGTGGGCTGATGGGGTAGATCTGGGATAGGGCTACACCAGGGCACTCTGTACATTAAGCTTGGTGCAAGTGGTGCTCCTAATCTTCTGGCATTGCTGCTTTGGGAAGTTGTCCTAGAAATAGGACTTTTCACATTGGTTTAATGTGTGCTTTGTTACTGTTTCGTCATCCCCAGAGGATTTCATTGTTATGAGTAGATGGATGATAAGAAACAGAGAAACTCTGCCTATGCCAGTGTCTTCCAAAATTCAGAGAAGTCAGACATATATGGGAAATGTATCAGCACTTGCTTACAGATCATGCCGTGATAAACTCAAGGACTGTTTATCAAGGCTGTATTGGTTGCATGCATTGGCACTGACCTGAAATTCCGGACTCAGTGCTGTCACATTTACTGGTGCAGGTGCAGTCCCAGTGCAGGCATGGTTATGAAGGCTGTAATGGGTCAGCGCCTCCACTTTCTTATGGTAAGGTCTTGAGGGTGTCCTGGAAAGTGTGTGATGGGTGAAAGCCCTATTGCACATAGAACCCCCCTTGCCTCATAGAACAGTTACTACCCAGTGACTGTTGGTGCTTTCACACCTAGCTCTAGATGTGAACTTTGTTTCTTGACCCCATTGCTTAAAGATTGGGTTTTGGCATTCTCTGTGATGTGCTTGCAAGCCTCTGCTGTGAATTTCTTTTGAGTGACAAAGATACGGGGGCAGCTCCAGACTTGGAAATTATTAGTTGCTGAGATGTATTTCAAAGCTTTTGGTCTGCAAGAGCTAACCTTTGATGTGGTAAATGAGAACTTTACCCTATAGAGGCAAGGAAAGGGGAGGGCTGACAAATAGGGGAAGAGTAGGATGAATTGGGAAAGATCAGTGGAAGCTGAAAGCTGAGTTTGTTGGTTCAAGCTCAGGTGGGAGGAGAGACTGGGGATAAGGGTGATATGTCCTATGTGGTATCAGGAAAATATAAGTGAGCTTATAGACTGCTTTAGCCTTCATCCTTTCCCATTCCCTTCTCCACCTTCTCCTGAATGCCCCGGTCTTCTTTGCTGAGGCAGGAGGGTAGTGGACACCAGCACTGGGGGATTAGGTGGTGGGAAGTGTTGGCTCGCTCAGTGGCTGCCCCTGGGGCACATCAAACCATGGAGCACATCAAACTGTGGAGCACAAACACGTCTTATGGGAAGCTATGTCTAGAGAGGTTTCACTTTCAGAGCAGATGGTGGCTGAGGTTAGGCATTTTGGAAGCTCTCTGGACCTTGTTCTCATATGAACCTCGAGCACAGCCTTGCTGCAACAGAGCTCATAGAGCCAGTGAGAGTCAGAGGGCAAAGGCAGCTTGAGTTCAAACTGGCCTTGGCAGGACACAGCATCAAAGGTGCTTTCCAGGGCTTATTTATCCAAGAAGTCTGGGGATTTACAGGAAACTGAGCTCATCCAAAACTGAAAGAGGCTGTGTTTGTGACACATCAGTTTTTCCTTCTTTTTGGTCACTGCTTTCCTTCTTCTCGTGAGTTAATGCTGAGCAAATACTTTTCCTGTTACACCAAATGCTTCATTTCCTGATGGGCCCTTCCACAGACTGACTGTGCTGCTCATAAGCACTGCTGAGATGCCTCTATGAGTGATGACCCTGTTCCCAGTCTTTCACCACACACACCCCCCTACCTTTCACTCTGGTAAATATTTTAGTACTCATTGGAATCAATTGAGCCTCATCAATTGGAAATAGAGTGTAAATCACTGGGACTTTTGCATTCACCCCAGAAATCAATTTTCACACATTAGGGCTATTAGCTTATTGAGAACTGTGTGATGAATGACTGCGGGCCATCGTGGAGCCACACCTGCCAGCTCTACATTCTGCATCCCAAACAGGCTCAGAAGGATGGGGAGGCTAAGGGAAGGAAGATCTCAGGTGGGTGGAGCAGCGTGAGGTTGGAGACACAAGGACTGTGCAGCCAGACAATCTGTGCCTGGAGATCAATAGCATCTACCGAGCGCTAACTCATCCTCGCAGGGGCTGGAGACAGAAGGCGGCTCTGAGCCAAAGCTGTGGTTAGACATCTCAGGTTTGTTCTCTCTCCTAAAGATGACCATAATTTGGGGAGGAAAGGTGAAATCTAGATGATGAACATTTAATAAAACTAATGCAGTCGTTTAAGAAAGCAACTTTTCTGTGAGTAAATGTCTTTCACACAGCAGCTGCAGATAGGGTGTAGAAATGCCGCCTCCTTCTGCCATCCCAGTGCTCCAGGTTAAAGAGGATGTGCAGTTTATCACAGGCTGTGATATGAAGAGAGCCTGGGGTTCTACTCTCATTCCGTGATTCCTTCCTATCCCTTTGAATTCTAACATTGGCAGCTGATTTGGTTTTTTGCTGAACAAGCCTGGGAGAGGCGAGGGATCTGGTGGCCTAACTGGATGCAGAGTACAGTACCAAACAAGTCATTCTATGGTTGTCAGGAAGACCTTGGTCTCTGTTTCTAAGATAGGATGTAATTCATTCCTCCCAGTTACTACTGACAATCAAAACTGTGGCTGACTCCAGGGATTTGGATGCTCTCCAGTGGTATAGCCTGTGTTTATGTGCTTTGTAGCTTGGTGGTTTATGCTTATAAGCCACCCCTGGAGCTGAAATAGTCTTTTTGGCCAGAGTTCTGATCTCACCTCTGTAGTTCTCCTAAAAAACTTGTGTACAGCATATGTTTCCCAATATTTGTCTGTACAGTAGGAACAAAAGGAGAAACTGGAACAACCAGATAGCTTGTGCAGTGTAAGTAGCAGTTGTTTGTCTTGCTGTGAAATGAGTACTATGCACATATACCTCTGTTGTTCTAGGAATAAAAAGCAGAACTACTTTAATAAACAGAGAGGATCTATGTCATCAAAGGTTCTTTCTCAAGGTGAGTGATGAGAGCTTAGAGGCAAAATTCCTTCCTTTAGGGGTCTGGAAGAAAGTGACTCAGGTGCTTCTTGGTCTGTGAGTTCGATGGACTTGGTGATCTCAGGACTTGGTATAACAGGAGATGTTTCCCTGCTCACACACTACAGAGACCAGTTGTGGCTTGGTCATTTTCAGTGTCAGTGCTGTTGAATGGACTGGAATTGTGTTATGATAGCATCCCAAGAGCAGCAGGCAGCCAGGAGAGCCAGCACAGACAACAAAGATGTCCAGTAGCGAGGGACTTGGCTAACACTTGCAGGTAGCTTTGACCCACTCCTTGGAGCTGCCTACTGTGATTTTGATGCTTCATCCCCCTGTGTGCCTGTTTCCTCCTTGCTCCATTGCTTTGAAAGACCCAAGTCGAAGGCCTGAGAGTCCTGCCTCACTTTGAGATAATCTTTCCAGACCAGCTGGAAGCAGGAAGCAATGACCTGCTCCCCAAAGAGTGCCAGCGTGGTTTGGCAGCTCTCACAGCAGCAGACAGCTGGCTTTAGAATGTTCACACCTCAAAGCTCCTGTGCTTCATTCAGCTCCATTTCTGCAACATTTTCCAGTCGCTCCATCCAAAATGTTGTCTTTCCTCCTCCTTACAAGTTTCCTATCTAGCAGCACACCCTGTGCTGCACAGTAACTGATTCCCAGGATCTGGAGTTGCAGGCTGGCCGGCTGCGATCAAGACTCCTGGGCTGGGGCTGTGTTACTTCTCTGACAGTCTCGGGCTCTCACCCTCAGCTAATTACTTTGATCCTTTACACTTTGTAAAAGTTCTTACAACACAAAATAAGTCCCCCCTGGCTTTAACCTTGTGACCTGGCTGGCCCTTGTAAAAGGGAGGGAGAAAACACACAGTCATGCACGCCCCAACACACGCACTCATGCATATGCCTATATACACATCCCCACAAACTGCCTAAAGCCTCTTGCTTTAATAGTTTCCTCCCAGGACTCCCACAAAAAGGCAAATAAAACTCCTTTTACAAGATAGCAGGGCAGCATGAAGGATCAGCTTCACCAACAACAAGCTCTTTCTTCAGTTCATTTGTTTTCAACATACTTTTTCCTCCAGATTTTGGTCCTCCAAGTGCTTCTCCCTCCTCTTGCCTTCCCTTTTGAGGCTTCTAGCATTGTTCTTCTTGCCTGCCTGGCTGCCAACAGCTTCATGGCTAAAACAAGCAATGTCTTCTTTTCAGTATCTGCTCATTCACAGGGAATAGTGTTCTCTTTCAGTGAACAGGGAATGTTTCTTCTTTGAAGAACCCAGCTAAGAGAAGAAATGCAGAGGAGAGGGAAAACCATCATATTTATTTAGAGCAACTAAATGGACCGGGGATCTTCAGTCTGCAAGGTACCTGAGGGGCGATACTATAGAGGTCTATAAAACCGTAAGTGGCCTGGAAAGATGAATAGGTTGTTACTCTTGTACCTCAGTTACTACAAAAAAGCAGATTCAGTTCTTCACACAATGTACATGTCCCTCTCTCTGGGGGAGGCATTTTAGAGGGTGGTAACTTGGTGAACAGCATAAAGAAATAGAACTTTCTGTATGGTTTAGATTAAGCATGGGGAAAACAAATTCGTATCTTCCTCCTTCCCTGGCTCATCTGTGTTTATGGAACTTGCAGACACTCAATAATCCTGAGCCTTCTTTCTCCCTGACATATTTGGTTAAGAATGCTCAACATCTGAAGTTACCATAAACCAAAAAGCAATGCAAGACGCATACACATCCTGATTCACAAGCCTTGCCTCTTTAGGAAAACGGGGGAAAAAAACCCTTTAATTTGTCAATAAAAGCCACATTTGGATGCTTTTACCGTTTCCTCAGTTAAGCCAAACCCAAACTGTTTGAAAGCTTTTACGTTTGCATTTATTTCTGCCTTCTTTCTAGTATTTTCTGTTTCCCATGCTTGAATTAGAACTGGTAAAAGGAGTTTGGGAATAATCCCCTGCATAGTCTCCTTCCTAAGAGATCACCTGGGTATGGTAGTCACAGACATTCCTCGACTGAGATGAAACCAATGGTGTCATCTCATGTTTTCTGGGAGCTAAGAAATGGATTCTGGGATCACTGTTTGAGGGGAAAAGCACCCGACCTTTCTGTTGAAAGGCCTGCAGTGCTGTTTTGTTTTGCTAGACGTCAAGGTCTTGGATCCAAGCCTCAAGGCAGTGAATGAAGCCTTCGCAGCATTGCTGCAGTTTGATGGTGTTTAGGCAATACTTGTACAGAAACATGCTGTAAATGTTCTTTAATGAGAAAAACCAACACATATTGTGAATGTGTCCAGGTTTTGCATGTCCATTTGACTGTTGTAATCCTGAGAAAAGAAAAGCGTTTCCTGGTAGCTCTCCATGTGAAGTCACTATGTACCTTTTCTCCCCTTCGCACCACTCAGGGTGAGCCACAGGACAGCCACAGTGTCCAACTAAGATCTGTGGAAGCCAGTTCAACAGACAGTGACATGATTAGGAAATGTGTGAAGCCAAAGTGGGTTTTCCTGTTTGCTTGGACATTAAGGCTTTGGGCTCAAAACTGTGACCAAGAGACCATGAAAGACCAAGGAGGATTCTTGGTAGGACTCTCATACTCACCCCTCTTGCCCTTGGAAGAGGATACCTGTTTAGACAGTGAGCTACCTGGGCTGGGATCTCACTGTTTTATCCTTATTTATATAGTACCTAGTGTGAGGCTACCCTTAGGAATCTTTGATATTTGTGAACTGTGCTTTGGCAATGCTTGGGGAAGAAACTATTCACATAACAGAAACACAAACAGCATCTTCCCCAGTGCCCCTTCCCCTCTGAGAGTTTCTTTGTGGGGTTTCTCATACCCTCAAGGCTCCTGTGCATGATTTTAACCCATATCAAGGGACACTTGAACTTCCCAGGGCTGAGGTCACTCTCCATTTTTGTCCAGGTCAGCTTCCCACATGCGTGCGTCTGAGTGGAGCCATTTCAAGGCTCAGTCTCCATAGGGTGCTACCCGTGCCAAAGCTCTGACCACAGCCAAGTTCTACTAGAGGGCTCTGAGATTGTCTTTCTTTCCCCAGGTAGCCTGCTTGTACTAAATACTGGGGCAGCTCTCTAAAATGCTGAAGGAACAAAGCATGCAAGGCAGTAAAATGAGGCAATTAAACCTATAAAACAAGGGTTTACAAGGGAATTTATAGTGTCAGAGGCTTTTTATAGCTTTTTTAGATTAGTTTAAATAAAAAAGGGGGAGAGAGAAAGAGAGAGGGAGAAAAAGAGGACCTGAAACTTGAGGAGACTTAAAAGTTTGGAGAGAGGCTTTTAGGCAGCACAGGGGTAATAATTAGAGGCACATTTTCCATTTCACTGTCTTTGCAAATTGAAATTAAAGGAAGGGAAGAAAAAGCATGCCCAGAACAACAGGCAGTTTACGTTGCTCCCCCTGCTTCCTAGTAGCATTTGATTTCTCTATTGCTTTTCTTTAGTTTTCTGGCCAGGTGAAAGCATCCTGTGACCTGGGCAAAGGGGCCAAAGTGAAAGAGCAAGCTCAGGTAAGGTGAAATTTAGGTTTGGGTTCTATTCCTCTCTGCTGTTTTTGCTTGCTGGTAAAGTTCACTGCGTGCTTGAGAATCTGGGGGCTTGTGTTCAAGAGGTGAAATGGAGCCAGCACCTGATTAAGGCAAATTTGGTCAGGTAAGAAAATAGACCCTGTGTTTTAAAGAGTATGTTGTGTTTCACTAGGTCCTCCAACTGCCTCTTGCACTACGCATTCACAACATACACATGCGCCAGGCTTGAGCTTATCTTTAGTGTTGCCCAATTAAACCCCTTCTTGGCTTTTGTCTGCTTCTACGTGGAACAAAGGAAAAGGTGATTCACATTTCAAATCCTGCATCCTTCTCTGTGGAAGCATCTCCTTGATTCAGGCCTGATTTCCTCACAGTGCTTTTGGAGGGGCATTTTTCCTTTGCTCCATCCATACGATCACAGAGTAGTTGAATTGGAAGGGACTGCTGGAAATCTTCTAGTCTGCTGTTCAGAGCAGGGTCAGCTAGGTCAGGATGCTCAGGGCTTACCAGGAAAGACTGAGGTGAGGAAGGCATGGAGTAACTTGGTCTTTTCCAGGTCCTTTTTCACCACATCCCTGCCCCATTTATCATTTTCCGTAACCTTCTTCTTGCTGCTGAGGTACCTGTAGAAGCCTTTCCGTGTTCCCCACCATGTTCAGCTCTAGATAGGCTTTTACTTTATTGACTCAAGCCCAGCATGTTCAGATGTTGTTTCTGTATTCCTTCTAGGTTACCTGCCACTACTTCTACCTCTTGTATTCTTCCTTTATATCAATTTTGTCAAGAGCTCCATCTTCATCCATGCAGGCTTCCTGCTTCCTTTGCTTGATATCCTGCTTGTCAAGATGGACCATTCTGGAGATTGGAGGAGGGGATCCCTCTGCATCAACCAAGCTTTTGTAGATCCCTCTTTTCTCCAGGACTGTATCGCATGCAATTCTTTCAAGTAGATCCTTGAAAAGGCCAAAGTCTGCTGTCCTGAACTCCAAGGACTCCTAATTCTGCTTTTTGCTTTGTTGTCCTATAACAATTTTAGTGCCTTTAGAAATGGCCCCAAAGTCTTTGCTCTGTGACAGCATGGACAATAGTCTCATCTTATACATGTGGCAACTTCTTCTTTACATGAAGGGGGGATCTCTGCTGGCAATCTTGTTGCCATCGCTATCTTATCTGTGTTTATGCCATGAGTAAAATTACCCTTTCCATGGTGTTTCTGAGGCCTTGCCCACTGCAGTGCTGCTTGGGGGCTTTGAATGCTATCTTTGTGAAAGTGTAGATGCTGTGTTTAGTGTGGTAGAGTATAGATCCTGCAGGGTTGCTGGAATATGCAATTAGTAAATTACTAATTAACCACAGCAATTCATCATCCTTCTGCTGTGCAGCTTTTTACCATAAACCTACCTGTTCTCTAAGGCAATATAAATAACAGGCCCATCCTTTGAACAATTAACTTACAGCAAAGTAGATGACAGCAGCTTGCCCCGCAGAGCAGCTTAAACAGCTTATGTGGAACATCTTTGCTAATGGAGAAGGTCCCACGAGAGGTATGTTCCACCACCTTTGGGTTCTTCAGCAGAAGGGGAGGCTGTTCATGTTAACCTTTGCTTCACCTGAACTGATGCATTCCTCCTGTAGCAAATACAAAGTATAAGGTGAAGGGTATGCAGCACAGACAAAACCTAAAATGAGTGTGTATGTGTGATGGAGAGAGATAAGGTGAAGGCAGATAAAAAGAGGTAAATTTAGGTCTGATACGGGCACATGCAGCTCTACAAAGTTCCTCTTGGCCAGCTTGCAAAAGGTATGAACAGTTCTGAACTGTATCTGCACCCGAATTCCCATCTGAAAGAAGGTGAACAGAGGAGGGCAATGAGACAAAATTACCTGTTTCTGATTACATTTCCATTGGGGTAATTATCTTCATTGGGGATGTATCATTTTACAATGAGATTACAATCAAGCCCATCGGTTTTGAAGTTGAGCTTTAGTTTTTAAAGTCTGCAAATGTTGCAGTCACATGAGAAATAGTTCTGAAATCAATATAGAAAGCTATTAAAAGTGTGGTTTTGTCTCTGTCTGGGATGGTACATTAAGATACATGTATCGCTGTACACTCTCTTTCCCTCTCTGTATACGTATGTATGGACGGAAATTTTGATAGTACTCAACATTGGTCCAACTGTCCCCAGTGGAAAATACAACATTGACCTCAAATAGCATCACATTTTAGGTCAATGATGAGTGATTTTGAAAATGCTACCCTTAAGTATATGTTTAAAGGGGAATAACTAGAGTAAGAGTGAGTCTTTAACTTCCCTGATCCAAAAGTTGTGTTCGAGACACGGTGATGAGAGGGAGAAGATGGCCAGACAGAGTCACCATCTCATTCGTCCCAGCCCAGAACTGCTGTGGCATGGCTGCTGTGATTTACTCACTCTCGTGAGACCTCACCTGGAGCACTGTGTGCAGTTCTGGTGTCTTCAACATAAAAAGGACATGGAACTGTTGGAACAAGTCCAGAGGAGGCCACGAGGATG
>JBCJKH010051048.1:31595-47692 GCA_039877255.1 Loriculus beryllinus | reverse complement strand
GGTGCCATGGTTTAGTGTGAGGTGTCCCTGCTTATGGCAGGGGGGGTTGGAACTGGATGATCTTAAGGTCCTTTCCAACCCGAACTATTCTATGCTTCTCTGATTTCCCAGCAGTGATTTGCTTCCATTTTCTGTGCTGTTCAAGAAAGAGTGAGCCTGCAGTGGCTGGTTTACATCTTCCTTGTTGCTGAATACATCAAGAAACAAAAAGCTGGCTGCATGAAGCTTTCAAAAGAGTAGGAGGAAAGAGCTTCTCATGTTCTAGTTCCTAAATACAACTTTTGGTAAGCACTGAAGTCAAGCAAACAACTTTTACGAGTGAGAAGATCCATCTGCTATCACTAGTCTTATAGATTGTTCTGTTCTCTGATACTCCAGGATTTTAAATAACATCTAATGGGCCAAAACGCACAAAGCAATCAATGTTACTCAAGCTCCGCACTCATCAGCTGCAGGTGTATGCTGTCCTAGCACAGTAAGCTTGGAGCCAGAGCCTCAGCTCATTTAAATCAATGTCAGCAGTTTACAACGTGCTCAGAACCTGGCCCCATATCCTTACAAGAGAAAATTCTTGGCCAGCAAATAGTCTTGGTCTGTTCTAAAAACAGATCCTTCATTGATACCATCATGATGCAGAGCCACGAGGCAAACATCATTATGCTACTTCAGTGCTTAGACACAAGAGTGCTCTAACTCTTTAAAACCTGAGCCTGCTCTCTCTGGGGTTCATCAGAGCTCAGGAGAGAGGTGACCCCACTCTGTCTAACAGCAAAAAGGATTTAGCAAAGAAAGTGATGCCTGTACTTCATGGGTGTTCATTCTTCTCTTTATACTTTGCAACACCAGTGCTCCCAGAGCCCTTTGTTGGGAATCCAGATTCTCCTGGCAGGCTGTGAGGGCTCAGAACCGTGCTGAGCCTTGTGGTCCCAGAGGCAGCATTGATCTTGAGTAGCACTCCCAGCAAAAGACACATACCTGGCTGTGCTGAATGCCTGGCAGCCTGTCCCTCCTGTGCACTGGGGCAGCTGTTCCCAATCTTGGCTGCAGACTGGTGGTGGCCGGGAGAGTACGTGGTTGGCCTGAGAGCCTCATGGTCTGTCTCTGCCTCTCCCTCCCTCTCTTTCATTTTGTTGGCTCCATATATTATATCAAATGACTTTAAAGAGCACAGTTTGAACGATGGAGCTTATAATTCCATCTCGGGAGTTCTGAGGACTCGAGCTTGGTTCTTGTGGTTTATGATGTCACCGGGACCCATCGATGGAGTCGTAGCCCCATAATTCACCATTGCCCTGTTATTTATTCTGTGCAATAAATGGCTCCAGTTTAATCACCAGAGTAAATTGCTGAAGCATCTTTGTGGAAACTATAATGTGACTGTAGCAGTATCTATGGCAACAATGATTCAGTAGTGGAACCAGTAACGCTTAGCCCTGTGCTCCCAACAAGAAAGGCGTGTGTAGCAGCCTGAAGAGTATATAGAAGTATGTACTTTCTGAAGAATGGAGAAGAATCCATTAATTACTATATAGATACATGCATTAGATATCATATGTAGTCTCTGTGAAATTAGGATGTGGATCCAGACTTTACCAAGCTTCCCAGACTTGCGGCAGAGACTAAGGAAAACTCCTGGCTCCTCTATAGAGATGTAAAGCAAACCCATTTTTGATGCAGAGTACTCCTTTTCTCTCCCCTTTTCCAGTTCAGGTAGAAAAAAGAGCTGAGGGCTCTTGAAACAAATGGTTCTGAATTTCATACACTTTAAGCTTGTGTTTGTTTTGAACTATGGGCAAGAGAAGCAGAAGCTTTCTTAGTTTATCTGAACAGTCTCAGTTCTTCTTGCCTGTTGTGTCCTTGTATCTTTCTGCTTAAAAGGGTTTGTAGGGTCTTGTATTTTAGTGCTGGTGGGACCTAATGGTTTTGAAGCTAAAAATTGAACACTTCTTTTTGGCAAAATACATTTGCCAACCTGTTTAATGTCATCCAAAGATGCCTGATTATTATGGATATGCAGTTGGCATGTGAATGCACATAGGGTTGTCATGTAGTTATCATAGTAGAGCACTACTATACCATTATTGTCATAACGTGATAAGGTTTTACTTCCCAAATCTTCATTTTCCATTCAAGCCCCAGATTTTCTGGGTTCTTTTTTGCTTTCTGCCCTCCCCTCTCCAAAAGTAAATCTTCTAAGCACGAACTGAAACCTTTGTATTGGCTGAATGTAAGGAGAAAATAAGACACTTTTCAAACCTCTCTCCCCCTCCCTTCTCCTTTACTCCTCCCCACTTTCTATATTCAGTAATTTTCTCTTTGGGAAAGAAATCAGGAGGAAAAAGCCCATTCTCTGTTCATCCTCTTTCAATACCCTGTGAGTGCTTGAACTGCTCAGCTCTTTTTTTCTCATTTCCTCTGCTGAGCAGCCCCAGAGAAGTATTGCAGCACGTGGTATCTGTGCCCTGACAGTCCACTGCTTATGGTAAATGTCATTTGACAATGTAACTTCTTTTTTATTAAGTAGAGGTTTATGGTTTGCTACAAGGATCCATTGTTTTAAGCCACACAACCAACATGTGTTTCTTGAGATATCACTTACCTTTTAAGCAAGTAGCAGTTGAGTTTCGGGCATCAGATTTGGCTGTCTCTGGATTCGTACAGTTGTTCTGTTCTGGTAACCTGATACTGCATGAGGAGGTAAGAAGAGAAAGAAAAGCCTTTGGATTTACGGTGGGACTCAGTTCTAATCATGTAGTTGCTTAGATTTTGGCTTTATCATGAATCATTTTTAAAGACAGTTGAAGAGAAAAGAGTTGAAAGGCAAATCTTACCTTTCTCATCACTGACAGCTTTTCATAACTTAAATCAGACGTTTTTATGGCATAGCCTTGCAGTATGGGCATTTTGCAAATGGAGGGCTAAACTGAAGGGCAGGAGCTGTTTTCTTCCCAACACAAGGTGTATCTTTACAGCAGCAGTCTCAGAGCTGTCTTTAAAGTGGAAGCGGTTCTTCAGCTTCTGGATTTATAGACATTATCCATGAAGTCCTTCATAGGAAACTTGTGTTTCCTCACAGGAAGCTTGACTTTCTTGGTCACCTTTTAAAAGTCCCTTAGAATTTCTTCAGGAACATCCCTTGTGTGTGTGGGCCAAAGGGTAAAAACCTTGAAAGCTGATGGAAAAGACCTAATGGACTTTAATGTAGCCAGAACATCTCTCCTTCCTAGTGACATCTGCATGTGAGGAGAGCTTAGTCAATGGGTTTGTGGGGCTCCAGTTACCCATTTCCTTGGGGGTACATGCTGCTAGTGACATTCAGCAAAGATAGTTGCTGGTTTGGCATCAGCTTGTCAAGAGACTGGTTAAAGTGGTCATCCTTCTTTAGCAGAGCCCATGGCTGTGCATTCAGTGGTCAAAAAGTAGTGAGTGAAGGCGCTGTCAGGGATGCTGTTGTGGTGCCCAATGAAATTAATAGAAAAGGTGCTCTCGTTGCAACCGGAAAGTAATAGGTTGCTGGCAGTATCCTGCAGTGCATCTACATGGCAAGTTCCCATCAGCTAATGTGGCTTTCAAAAAGCTAATCTCATTTCCAGGCACGGCCACACCACCCCTTGGAGCTGCAGTTAACTCCCCCAGCTTTTGTGTGCTTGGCCTATCAGGTCTTCAAGGTGCTGTGTTCTCAATGTGCTTGTACTGGCTGTGGCAAGACCCTACCTCAGGTTGAAGGTTTTCAGTGCTCCTGTTGAAACACAAACCCCATCCATTTCTTGGACCCTAGAGGAGCATTGAGATGCCCTGCATTGTGTGTATGCCTCCCACATCACCATGGACTTGGTTTCTGCCGTTCTTGTGTTTCCTCCATGACCTCCAACTCTTTCCTGTTTGGAGACATGTTTCCAACTTAGGTTGGCTGCATACTGTGTTCTTTGTAACACATTTTGACAAATTCAGTTTGATTTTGCCCTGGAGGTCTTTCTAGACTTAATTTTATGATTGTGGAAGGTCATATAAAGGGTAGTGCTATTTAAAGACTAAACTGTGTCACATTTACTCATAGGGGTAGTACTCTTCTTCTTGAAGATGTCCACTCATTTAAATGGAACTGCACATGGAGTAAATGGCACCCGTTGTAAACAGAGGCACTGGAGCCCATCTTACTCATCTCACTGGACTACTCAGAGAGTAAAAGTCAAGTCCTCGTCCTTAACATTGATTTTTCCAGCCCCTGTTGTTACAAGGTGGCTTTCTGGCCCCCTCTAGTGACTGCCCATATAGAGTTTTATGAGTAAGATACAAGCTTTTTGCAATCAGAAACAGCCATTTTCACTCCAACAGCAAAGGACTTGTGGCATTTCAAATACTGACATACTGAATTTGCTCGCAGCCTTCTCAGGAACATCGTGTTTAAACTTGGTGGGACTTCTTATGGAGTTGGAAACTGTTCACAGTGTTTGAGGGTGAAACAGTCTGATACCAACGTGGTGGCATAGCCCATTAACCCGAAAGTTCATGTTCGTTAAGGAAAACTGGATATTTTTGTCATTACAACTACATTACCAATGAAACATCCATGACTTGAAGCAGATATCAAAAAGGATCAGAGTATGAATCAAGACGGATAGTCTTCTATTGAATGAATTACAATGAAACCTGGAGTGAAAATTGGAGTTTCTACTGAAGAAGCATTTTCAAAAGCCTTTCTTTTTCTTGTTCTTTTCATACTATGGGAACTGCAGCAGGGAATCTTATTTAAAATACGAAATAGTAATTTTATCCTTCTTATGGCTCTGTGTTCTCAGCAGATACTCATCAATGCCTGTTTCTTTGAGGGAGCGTGAGCTTTTGGAACAGGTATTTTACTTTTTGGCTAATGAGGATCAGGACAATTATTTGCTCCAAGAAGCTGGAGCAAGGTTGACAGCCTGGGGGTAGATCTCAAAGTGCCATAACACTTCAGGCTTTAGATGCTCTGAGATCCTAAAGACCTAACTGCCTTGATCTTTTAGTGCCCTGGTAAATCATTTATTCTGATCTCCACCTTCCAAGTTCCCCCTCAGCCATCCTATCAGATGAAATGAGTTGGATGTACAGCTCCCTGGCTTGCGTACTGCTTGGAATACAGCGCATGAGCTGCAACACAGAGCTTCAGCAGGACTTGGTGAAGCAACTCGGTCAGGAGCAGCATCAGTCAAGGCAGAGCTGAAAGTCAAAGCTGGAGACTGGAGAGTTTGAGCGGGATTTTCCCCTCTCCTGTTAGTGTGCCTCGCAGGCTGCAATCAGGATGCTGCTGAGCACACTGTGATCCCCCCTGCTCTCCCTCCTCCCACACTGTGCCTTCTGCTCTTTGGCAATCTGTTTCAATTCTCCTGCATGACCAGGGTCCCCCAGGTTACCCAGTGATTCATCTCTGTGGAATCTGGGAGTGTTGCTTCTCTGCTCCTACCCAGGTTGGCAAGAGGGTTATTAAAGCACCAGAGGTTAACCAGAACCTCCTTAGGTGAATATTTAGGCTAAGAGCACTTGATGTCAAACATGTTACTTTACATGTGTATTCTGACACCACATTTTAATACTGCACCTCGCATACCTCTGTATTCATGGTTTTGAGCACCTTTTCCAACTACAATCATATTAGAGGCTCCCTGACCCTTTGGGAATGTACACGGGGAATGACTTCAAGCGGAAGCATGTTTGGATTGTCCTATTTCTGTTTCTGAAGCCCTCTCAAGGAAGCTCGCTCTCTCTTCTCACCCCATCGCTTCCAATGGGACCAAGTCATTGCACTCAGTGTGCGCACAATGACACCTCAGAGAGACTTGGACTGTTCTCTTGTCTCACTTCCACTCTATTCCAGGCTGGATGCACACCCTGGAGGTATGTAGTTTGTCTCAAGATATAAGACTTCCCCCCTCACAAACTACATTACCTCAACAAGCCACAAAGGGCTGGCAAGAGGGAGAAGGATGCTCTTGTTAGTGCAGAGATCTTTTCTGTGATACAGCTGGAAACATACTCTCCTTCTCCTGAGCTACCTTGTGTGCACATACACATGTTCCCTCATGCAGCAATGTCACTGATGTGTAAGTGCACAGACACTTGCTTACAAATGCACAAATAACTTTAGTTTGCTGTACTCATGCATACATATAGAGGCAGAAAATCTCTTGTTTGAGTGTGTGCAATCACACTCATACAGACTCCAACCTGCTCTTTTATACATGCATATACTGCCCCTGGTACATGTGCCCTCTCTCTTGCAAGCATGCATGCATGGATACAGGCACATTTACACACCCTGAAAAGAGTTTGGAAGGAGAAATGAGTAAAATGGGCCTGAAGGGACATCTTGAGGTTTAGTCCAAGCAGGCTCAACACTGAATTCAGAAAAGGGTGATGAGAGCTTTGCCCAGTTAGATATTTAAAGCCTCCTTGCTCAGAGATGTGATAGTCCAGTCTTTCTTTTCCTTATATCCAGGCAGAACCTTCACTCCTTCAATTTTTGCCCTTTCTTTTGACCTTTAATTTCTGTCTTTTACTCCCCTGCCACACACCTGAGCAAAGAGCCTGAGTCTTTCTTGTATACCTGCGGTGTTACCAAGAAGGCTGCTATTAGATGCCCCCTAAGACATGTACAAAGCAGACAAATTCCCTTCCCTCAGCTCATCTTCATGGGTCCTGTGCTTCAGCCCCTGACTGTCATGGTGGCTCTCTGTTGGATTTCAAGTTTATCAGCATCTTCCTTGTACTTGCAGGCCCACAACCAGGTCTGGATCAAATGGGGTCCAACAACTCAGAGAGAGATGATTGTCCTGTGCTCCTGTTAGCTCTGGTTGCTGCCAGGTACCTAGGTCAGCTAGTTGTCCATAAGGGGCTGGACTGATGACAATATAGTAAGTAAGAAAACCAGACCCTGAGCTCTTCTTCTTACCAGTCTGAGCTAAAACTTGGTGGATCTGAGATCTCAAGCAGTTCCATGACTCTCTTCAAGAGGCCAAAAAAGCTGATCTAGCTTTGGGAGAACAGGGCGGATTCAATGACCTGCCAGATCTCTTTTATAATTCTTTGATTGTGACCATCTTTGCTCTTCTTTTTGGCCTTAGAGATCTACTGAATGTTCTTCCTTCCCCGTATTTGGAGGGATTCAGCCATTTGAAATTTCCTCCTTTCCCCAGTGGCCGGTATCCACGCTGGTCACAACCACAGCTGCCTTGTCCAAGTCCTGTGTTTCAGAAGGAATATGAGACAGACATCCACTGATGATGTGCCCAAGGACAAAGGATGCTCTTAGTGCTTTTATCAGCGTCGGTGCTCCTGTAGTAACACAGTCCCCAGTGGAGGTAATAGCTGAGCACTTAGAGGCTGAGCTGTGTGATTCATCCCCATCATCCACAAATCACAGGTTTAAAACCACACAGTACTTAATGTGTGAAAGAACTTCAGACTCTGTAGGGATTCCTACCTGCCTATTATCTTGCAAGGCACATACTGAAAGGAAAGGGTATCTTTTTCAGCACATTTTCAGACCATACCTGGGAGAATACCTGTTTGTACACTTCTCAGCTTCAAGCAAAGAGGAATCCTGAGCACAGCCCCTCAGGTGAGTGGGAAAATGGAAGAAACAACTGCAAGGTTTCATTTTAAGAAAAAAATCTAAAGGAAACTTTGACTTTTTGCAGCCTTTTCCCATTATTTTGCATTCAAAAGCGTTTGCTGAACTCTGGGATAATCCAGGTCTGGATAATACAAATATTCTGGTGACTAAAATACTAGGCTAAAGAATTCCCTCAGCATTGAATTCTGTTCTGTTTCTGATGATGTTTTAACATAACACTTGCTTTGGTGAAGTGCCTACCTGTAAGGTGGCCATTAGGTGATGTGACTTTGTGGCTGTCAGAATTGGTTCTGTTTCAAACCAGGATCTGAAGCAGAGCATAGGTTTCGCTGTGGTGTTTCTTAGAGGGATTCTTCCTCATTTAGTTCTTTACTGTTTAGATGGGGATCATGGTAAAGGCTCAAGAACTCCTTTTAGCCAGCTATTTCTGTGCCCGTAAGGTCAGCCTGTTTGGGAGATGATGCCAAGTTGGATGGGGATTGGAGCAACCTGCTCTAGTGGAAGGTGTCCCTGCCTGTGGCAGGTGGTTGGAACTGGATGAGCTTTAAGGTCCCTCCCAACCATTCCATGATTCTATGACTTATCCATAAAGTCTCCACTGATACTGAAGGAACTGAAGGTTTAAGACTCGCATCTGTCCCAACAAAGTATGAAACACAGGCTTTGGTTTCTTTACTCCTCGCAGTGCAAGGGGCACTGGCGTGTAGGAGTACATGTGATACTGGTGGTTAACCAGAGGTTGATAGAAGGGTGACCTGTGAAAGCTTTCAGACAGGGATGTCAGACATATTTATATACATCTTTGGTTTTTAGCTACCTGTGGCTCAGTGTCAGGGAGGCTGCACTCTGGTACTAAACAGAGATTTGCTCAAGTGCAGAATTTGATGAAATGGCTTAAGACTGATAATATCTTCACTAAAAATAGCTCTTGACATCTATTATGTGTTTCCACATATGTTTACTTGTAAGACTTTAGTAACAATTACTCGTGTGCTATCTGCAAATATACACAAATGTGAACATCCATCTCTGTATGGCTTCCAGTGTCCACCCTCAGTGGGCATGTGTATGAAGACATCATGTGCATTTGTAAAGGGATTTCTTGTTTGGTGTGTACATCCTTCCACCCAGCAAGTCCTGTGGAGATGTTCCTGTCAGGACATGCCTCTGCAATTGTCCAAACTTTGGCATGCGTGCACTTTAGTACAGAATGAACGCTGGTTAATTTGGGAAGTGACATAAGCTTTACATTCAGGAGCCAGGTCCTGGTTTTCCCAGTGAAGCCATAAGTGGAAGCAGCACAATTCCTGCTGAGCGTATTGCCTCTCACTGACAGCTTAGATGCAGGGGGTGGCTGTGTTTGGCTTTGCTCTTTATTGCTCTGAAAAGAGCAGTTGTTGCCCTTGACTAGCAAGTGATGCCAAGTGCAGCATGTGTGATAGTGGCCAGAGGCCTGGTCACTCATCTCAGCCAAGCCTCTGTGCCTTTATTTCTAGCTATTATCAATCAGACTGCTTCAGAGACAAGCTTCTTTATGATATCTGTATTGCTGCTCTATAGGGACTCAAGGCTTAAGTCTCTCATCTGTCTCAGATAAAGTATAGAGCACGGAGTAAACTGCAATCCTGGGATGTCTGCAGGTTCACGTGTTGCTGTGTTTGTGGATGTGGATCTCAGGGTACAGTCAGGGTGGTTTCATGCTTATCTTAGTGTGGCTGTGTAGCTGGGCTCAGTCTGAGAGTGTGTTTGTGTCAGTGCATCAGTGTGTGTGTTTCAGAGCTGTCTGGGAGGAGGGAAGGTGCATGCAGCACCACAGAGGTGTGTTATTCTCATATCCTTGCTAGCAGCAAACAATGTCATGTCCTTACCTGCTCTGCAACGCGACATATACCTTGAAACCAACAGCAACAACAGGCTACAGAGCCACAGGAGAAGGCAGAGCTGCTCTTTTGATCATCAATGAGGAAATCCTGTCAACCCCAGCAGAGCATGCCAGGATCCAAACTGCCTTTCGGACTGGGACTCGGAGGGTGGGAGAGAAGCCCTAATTTCTTTGCCATTGCCTTCAAGCCAGGAAATCCAAACCCCAAGCATTTCCCAGGCCACAGCACATTCGAGTCCAAAGAGAGTATCAGTGAATCACTCCCATGCCCAGGCAGAAATACACACATGTACACATACACACATACACACGTGTGCATGCACACGGGAACAACATAAGAATTGTTCCAGCACCACTGCGGTTAAGATGCTGAGACAACCTCGAGTTTTCAGGCCATAGCTGTCAGGATGCTTTGCTATATTCATCACCCCCCACTCCATGGTGATAAAAATTTACACAGCCAACGAAACGAAGATTAATTTCATGTGAAAAGCTGACAGAATGGCCCATGTCATTGCTTTATTTGTGCCAGCACTCAGTAACTCGGCGCAAGTTCTATTGAGGTGGCAGACACCCCGTCCCCTTGAGCCATCTCTTCTCCTCCCTAATGATGGCACCGTTTTGACAAAACCAAGCAACACAGCCGGTATGTGGGAATTTGGAATTAATTTCCTTCAGAAAGGTCAAGTATGTTAATGAGCTTTTGGCTGCCTGCGTTTCCTTTCTTGTGTTTTCCTTCTGTTAAAGGGGAAACATGGGGAAAAAGGGGAAGGGGGAGAACTACTTGCAGAAATGAAAAGGAAGGAAGGAGGTAAAGAAAGGAACTGTGAGCAGCATTTTGAAGAAGCAGGATTCAGGGTAGTTTTCCATGGCTTCTCCTTTTCCAGGACTGAGGCAGACTGACTGTAGCAGTGCAGCCTGCTGGAAGCTGTTGAGCGAGGCCAGGCATGACATGGATAGCAGAGCTGGTGTAACCTGGCACGGAAGAGGTGACTTGCACCTCCTTTGCACTCAGGGATTGATGGCAGCCCCGTGTGTTGGCAGCTTTGTTTTCCAGCACAGAATGGCTGAGCTGTGCTCACCACAGGTCTGCGTGTGCTGGGGAGCAGAGAGCAAGCGAAGGTGAAGGAGGAAAAGGGTTCATGGGCTCAAGCTCTTGTGCCCATTTTAGTGAGAGGAAGCTGGGAAGAGCGCTCAGCTGGGAGAAGTGCCAGGACCTGCTAATTCATGCAGCTCAGAAATATGACAAATAGGCTGTTTAAAGAGAAGTTGTCACCTCCTCATGCAACTGGCTGAGATGTTTGAAGTAACTGTGGTGCCAACCAGCTCTCATCCCCTGTGTTCCCCAAATTCCTGCCTTTATCCTGCAAGTTAGAATTTGCCACTTTCTGGCATCCTCGTGTCAGGAGTTGCCGTGATTTCTCAAGGGCTTGGGTGATGATCAATGTGAGTAAAGGTGGCAGAAGCAGGAGATGGTTTGCCAGGACACGAGGGAGTGAAGCCGCACTTGTGGCTCTGTTGCTTCTGCCAGGGTAGGACATTAAGGGTAAGTAAGTCTCCTCTCTCCTAATTTTAATCTTGTTAAGCAAAGTATCCAGACTAAACTAATTGTCTAGGTTTCCTTTCTTGTTAACAGAGAACAGCAAGGAGAAACACGTATCCCACTTAATTTAAGATGAGAGAAATTCCATTCTGGCAAGGAGTTTCTTTCTCCACTGCATGTAAAGTGAATTTAAACAATTACCTTGGAATGAATCCCTACCTTTTAGAAGCTTAAAATTATGGGGCGTGATTTCCCCCTCATTTTCTTCTCTCTGCTCCTATTCTGGCTCTTATTTCCATACGTAGTTTAATCCAACAGGCAGAGGAAGTTCAACAGGTCTCACGGATGCTGTATTGGCAGTACAGAATCAATGTCTGTCACTCCAGCTTGCCCAGGCTGGCTCCACGCTCATCCACTGTTGTGGCAATACAGCCTTTGGCTGTGATCTGGTCGTTTCTCCCTTGCTTTGCTGGAGTAAGCCCAACATAGGGATTCTTGGGCATTGTCCAAAAGCCTTTGTTGACTTTGGAGGGTACGTGTTTTGCCATCCTGGCTGCAGCGCAAGGAGAAATGATGTGGAATGTGCCAGTGCCACACGTGTCATATTTAAGGGTGTCCTTCATTAGACTTCTTCCTTTGGTTTACACCTCACGCAGCTGGTTCAGTTGTGTGGGTCCTCTTGCATGTATGATCCTTGCGTGCTCACCGCATGAGTCATTGGGAGCAGGCCCGCCTCACACTCACGGCTGGGGCGTGGATTTCAAAAGCACTCAAGTGACCAAACTTAATGATTTTCAGCTGACTCCAAGGATTGTCCTAAACATGGAATTCCCATAAACCACCGCGCTGCCCACGCTCTCCCCTCTCCTTCCCAGGCTCTGTGGTGTGCATGGAGGCATGTTCTTCTCTGCTGACCCTGCTCCAAGGTAGAGTGCTCTGGCAGCCAGGTGGGGCAGAAGGGTTCACCAGAGGAGCTGGTGGGATGTCTGTCTGTCTCCCACGTGCTTGCATGTGTTGTCTTGGAACCTTCGTGGGCATCATCAACACTCGTATATGCATTTTCCACTGTAGAAGTTGTGGGTTTAAGTGGTTACTTTATTCCTCCTCAGAGGTGGCTGCATTTCAGTGATGGAAGGAAACATTTGCTTAGCTCTGCTAAGGTCTCTGTATGAATTTAACTATAAATAATCATTTGTGCCCAGGACAAGGGGGCTAAAAGAGGTATTTAACATATACCAGTGTCAAATTAGACTCTGAGTGTTCAGTTCTAGCAACAGAATGAATATGTGAAGTGAAGTGTATGCAAAGGGATTGCCTCATTCATGGGCACGGTGGAGAAGGGCATCCCTTTTCTCTCTGTCCTGTTGTTGCCTGGGATGTCAGACAGGACAAGCTTTATAAGAACTTGAGTTCTTGGGGAGCTTCTCGCCCAGCAGCTCCCGGGGGCTTTAGCTGAACTGTGGGATATTCAGTGTTTCCCAACTCCTGTGTCAAGGACCATCTCCTCTCTTCCCAGCTGTGAGATGTGGCTCTGCACCATTCCCGGTTCCTCTCCTCCCACGCTCTGGTTTCCGTAGGAAGGAATCCTGGGCATGTGAGTCAGGGAGCTGCAGCACGCTCTGGTCATGTCACCAGCCTGCATGATTCAGGGCTGAGCCTGCACAACACCTACCCCATGGTTTGCATGCAGCCCTTGGGACACTCCAAGCCACAGTTTCTCAGTGTACCAAGTTCCTGAGAAAATCCAGCCACTTGGTTTGGTGCTTAAATAGGAAATTAACCCTTAGGAGCAGGAATCTATGAGGTGCAGCAGGGAAGTGAGTTTGCTTTCCCCTTCCTGGCGCTCCCCCTATGGTTCTAGATATCATTATCAAGTGACAGGAGCATCCATCCCTATGTTGCAGTGATGTTTGCACCGTTTGTTTGCTTTCAGCTTCTGTTTCTTTCTCTCCTTCTGTTTGTTTCCCCTGTGTGAGAGCACTGGCGCCTGCAATGGAAGGTCACCAGTGAGGTTAGTCAACTGGCTCCAAGTATTAAGACTTCCTTCTGTGTTACAAAGCGCTGCCAAGTCCCCCCTCCCTGCTACTTACCACAAACCCCAGTGTTTGTTTGTCTCCCTCTCTCCCCCTCTCATCCTTCCTCCCTCTCAAGAAATGTCTTTCCAGCAGACAGAGTTGGAGGATGAGGCACCCGAGCTACCTTCAGATGCGTTTGCTGGAGTACCAAAAGCAGTATGGCCACAGGGTGATGTTGTTGATGCCACTTATCAATGTGCTTATCCATGTTGCCAGAAGGTCAGTTAACCCCATCTGAAGTAGAGGTGTCTCTGCAGTCTGTGCCAGGATCCCATGGGGATCTGACCCTGTAGCTGGGCTGACAAAAGGCTCCTTTTTGCACTGGAAAATGTCATGCCAGTGTTTCTACCATTAGGCTGAGGGGATCCATGAGTGACTGGGAGGGGGTTCCTGAAGAGAATCTCAGGAGAACATGATCTTTTGTCAGTAAATGTGAACTGGCTGCACCAGGACCTGGAGCTTCCTTCCAAAAGTGGTGTGGGGTTACAGATAGAGAAGCATTAAAAATCTCTGCTCTAGGCATGAACCTGGAGAAAGGCAAGAGGTCTGCTGTCCCAAATGAAGTGAAATGGCAGCCCCAAGGCTGCCCTTGTCCCCAAGGGCAGTGTGGTGATGGGTGCTCAGCTACAGACCCTCTACAGAGCTGTAAAGCCAAAGGGACCACCTTTGATGGGTCTGCACCTGAGGGTATGGGCAGGGAGCACAAGACAGGGAGACCTTTATTTACAGGAACAGAGCATGAATCAGAAGATAGATCAGGGTACTGGGAGGAGAAGAGAATATTTCTCTCATTGGAACAGGAGGAAAATGGGAAGCAGGAGAGGGGAATACAGCTCCAAAAACCACCATAGCAATCAACCCCATTCAAGTGAAAACATTATGGTTTTTAAGAATAATATAAAATCCCTACACACTAATTGTTCATCAGGGTGAGGGAAAACTGCTTGCTCCACCCTAATATGTGCTGAGGTAAGATTAGCACAGCTCCTCGGGCAGGAGGCTGCCAGCTTTGCACACACAGCACTGGGCTCTCCCACCAAGACACATACACGTGGGGTACACTTGAGCTTGCATGAAACAACCTAGAACAGAGGCAGCTGCTTTGGAAGAACTGATTTTAGTCCCTGCAGCCATGGCTGAGCCTCCTCAGCTCCTCTTGGCTCAGAACTCTTTTTGTTAAGGATGACATAGGAGACTTCCAACTGATGTGCAGGACTGCTTGGGACACCAACCACAGGCTCCTTGTCTTCTTCCTAGGGACATTGAGACTGCACTAAACATACCTTGAGGAGTTCTTGGTGAGCATCACATCTGAACTTGCCCCACTCTTTAGCAGTTGATGCTAAATTGAGACCACGGAGACCTCATTTACTTACTCTCTGTGTGTAGGTGTAAAGCTGTTTGAGTTCTCCATAAATGAGGGTATTTATTAATTTAGATTTCATTTTCTTTATGATGAATTCATTGCCAGTGAGAAAGCCAAAGCCTCACTATGAAAAAAATCCAAGTCTGGTTTTTGTTTTTGCTTTTTTAGGAAATGAAACAAGTCTTAAATTAACTGATTCTTAATTATGCTCCGAGTGTTGGTCCTTCAGGGTGCCACCAGTGGCATGTTAGCAGATCTGCCTTCCTTTCCAGACATAGCTGAGAAGAGCATTGAAACAGAAGGGGGGAGGCGGAGAGAACGACAGCTCTTGCCTTATTTCATGGCACCCTCTGTTAGCTGCTCCTTTGGTTGTTTGGGCTATCACTTTCCAGGGTGGATTGCTGGGGTTAAGGGGTAGAGTGAGACAAATGAGAGGGACAGAGGTTACATACGTGAGCTACAAGGATGTCCCTGTTTTTATGCGGTGTAGAAAATCAGATGGAGTGTATTTGCTCCTGCCCTGAGGCTAAAAGCAACAAAGGAAAAGAGCAGGGGATTTATCTAGCTACAGTCTAATACTCCTTTGGCTGCAGCAAAGGCTGCAGCACTTCCCGACTATGGGCTGGTGCTTTCACTCACACACATCTGTGATTGATGGGCAGAGAGTATAAACACCTCATTAGTGCTATAATTCACGGTTAGGGCTCAGACTGTGCTGTGGGAGGGAGGGAGGGGAGAAAAAAAAAAGGAGTTGAGAAAGTTTAATAAAGGAAAAAAAAAATGGAAGAAGGAGAAGAACGGATGTAAAGGCCACACAAATCATTGCAGGGAGTTCTCTGACCTGCTTTGAAAACTTTAATTGCTGATAATGGACAACCTGTTGGGTGGTATTTTATTAACACTAATAGATTTTTACGGGATATTTCTCACATTGCTCTCCCAGAGCCTGAGGATTACATTAAATATTAAAAGTTAATGCTCTTGGTTGCTGTTTCAAGGATGCCCCACTGATAACGAGCTTTCCCGCAAGTTCCAAACCAGGAGCTGCTTTTGCCACTTACAGCCCCTGCAATAATGATGAGGAAAATACTTGTATCTTGTGTGCACCTTACAACTGAGGTTCTTAAAGCCTGGCCTAAATGCTCAGTAACAGCAGGGTGGGAGGTACATCTGGTCATCATGGATATGCAAGAGCTTCCTGAGTCCCACGCTGAAAGCAAATGCTTCTAACGCCCGTTTGCTACTTTACATTTCAGTTATTCAAAGCAGAAGCCTGAACTGACAGCTCATACCTGTTTCCTATGAGAGCTTAGGTCTGAAATGGATGTGCTATGATCTATTTCTTTACGATGCCTAATGGTTCTACAAAAGTCTTCTTTCCACACTAATTTATTACAGAGATGACCCAGCTACCTGGGACAGAAACACAAGTGCCCCAGCAAGCAACTGCAAAGGAGGTGGGCAGCAAGGGGGTTTCTGGAGGATGCTCTTGGCATGCCAAAGTCTATCCTGCACACAGCAGGGAACATTCCAAGTATGGAAAGATAAGTCAGTTCTGTGCTTTAAAGAGATAAATTCAAGCAGCCAAAGAAGGCAAAGTAATTAATGCCAACATAAGG
>JBCJKH010051048.1:17812-28567 GCA_039877255.1 Loriculus beryllinus | reverse complement strand
TGTTTCAGTTTTAACCCGTTACCCCTTGTCCTGTCACTACAGTCCCTAATGAAGAGTCCCTCCCCAGCATCCCTATATAATTTTGGTGATAGCTGCTGACAGTATTTCTGACACTGGGGCCAGACCTGGCAAGGATGAAATTAGTTCAGGGCTGAGGAGCATTCTTGGCTCCAAATGTCACCAGTGAAGTTGTGAGGGCCCTCAGCACCTCGGTGGTGTTCAGTGCTATGGATGGAGATCAGGCCCTAAGATAGCAAGGTGATGAAAAGCCCTTTCAGCAATAGTGACACATAGAAGAAGATGCAGTGATAGTGTGTAGAAATAAATCCTTCTCGTTCTTCTTTTGATCTTCTCAGTTCATTAAATGGAAGAATTTTTCTTAATATCAGTTTCTTAAATCATCAGTGAGCTTATGCCCTGCACTTTAAGCAGCCTTTATAAAATGATACTAAAAGAGACAGACTCATGCATTTATTTTAAAGACACAGGAGTAGGCACTATCTTTATTTAGATTAAAATACTGGCCTGTGGTGTTTGCAATACAGTGTTGGTGGTACTGGCACATGCAGCACTGCCCAGGTGAAACTGGCTGCAAACTCCATCTGTTTTTATGCTGGAGAGGATGTAAATGTGAATGACCTAAAGGTTGGACTGGTAGGAGAAAAACTAGTAGATTGTGGAGGATATTTCTCTTTTCCTAATGTAAATTGCAGGCACAATAATGATGTTTGTGAGTTTGATATAAGATTTAAGGTAGATTGTGGCCCTTCAAAGAAAATACTCATGAAGATACTCTACAAGATTAGAGGTACTGAGGCCCAATGAGGCCATGGCTCAGGGTTTATGGCATCCATCGAGACACAGAGTATGAGCTGTTCTGTGACCTGGCTTTTATAAAGATCAAAAGGCTTAGAACTGTGAAGAATAAGATTTTCAAATCATCCAGGGGAGGTACCAAGCTGTCAAATGGGAGGAGGCTCTTTGAAGTGTGCAGATAAGAACCTTTCTAACCCTCAGTTATGTATAAAAGCCATTTCCAGCCAGCAGAGAGATGCGTCATCCAGTTGCACTCATGGTGTCAAGGTAACTCATAGGAACAGATGAGCTGAGTGGATTCAGGGAAAGAGCTGGGTGTAAATGGGACCAAACCTGAATGCTTGAAGAGGATTGAAAGGACTGGGACAATTTAGAAATGAATGTACTGGGAGAGGTGGGAATTCTACGTGTTAACATCTCCCTGTGCTCCAGGAACAGCAAAGCAAAGCACCTACTCTAGGGAGCTGGGAATAACAAGTGTGCTCCTACAGATATTATCTCAACCTTATATCTGAGTATGGAGGAGCAGGTGGGAATGCTTATAAAGAGCTTCTGGGTGGGAAAAAGGTTAAGAGAGACAGAAGATAGCAACATACCTCTGCTTTCTGGCCAAGAAGCTGAGCCAGTGCAGGGACATGAGGGAGGAAGCAATTCACTGCTGCTGTAGGCCAAGAATAGCTTGCCACTCGTAAGGAATAGCTTGTCACTGGTAGGAAAATAGCTGTAGAAGAAACACAGTGTGGAGAAGCTCCTGTTAAAGGCAGGGCAGCTGCAGAGCACCACTTTTCAGGCTGTCCCAGAGCTCACCATCCAGCATGAACACTTCCACGTTTGTTCATTCCCTTCTCAGATTCCTCAGACTGGTTGATGTTGGCAGCTGGGTTGTCATGATGCCTGGAGAAAGTACTTCTGCAGTGTTCTTCATGTAAGCAAAAGCTGTTAGCACTGAAAATCTTCCCCAGCATGGATTCTCCTGAACTCATAAGAAGAATTTCTGGTCACATATATAGGGGTTTAAATGGTATCTAGACAAGATAAATATCCTTCATGTGTTGTCATCTTTGTGCTGATGAACTAAGGATACATTTGCTTCCAGTATAATAACCTTTTAAGAGAAAACAGCTAAACAAGACAGAATAGGAAGCAAGTTTCATGGCAGATGCTATCGGATACATATGTTTCCTCTATAAGCTCAGTCTTTTGGCTGACAATAAGATAGTAGTTGTCTAGCCAACAGCTTGAAAGCTGAAGGTGAAAACACAAAGGTAGGAATCACATGGTCTTATACTCCATGTCCAAGCATTGAATTCCCTCACAGCAACATAATTCTTTCTTAAGCCTTGTCCTAATTACGGCAGCTCACACAGATGTTCTCTAGTAACTATGGTACAGGGGTTTGGTCAGAAATACTTTGATAATCTCATTCCCATTGGAAAATGTCAGTTTGGCAAAACTGAAATTGTTGAGGAAATCACAATGATCTGGCTCTTTTTTTGTCTTCAGAGGAATAATAGAGGAGGGGCTGATGGACTTGAAGACATGGGTTATATTTAGGTGTTCGTTTTCTCTCCAAATGACTTTTTGCTTTTTGCTTCTTCTTCTAGTTGTGCTTAGTTGTATTTAAGGCATGTCCAATGTATTTCAGTGTGTCCAAAATGAAATTATGGAGGGAATAGTGAGATTTTGGGGGGTTTTCTCCAACGCAAAACATAAGTAGTTAATGGAAGTACAAAACTGTGCATCAGCTGGAGCTTCCTTTCTTTTCCTCACCCTCAACAATGCAGTTACACACGGAGGCCGAGCTGTGCATGGTGTACAAATACTCTAGAAGTAGTACTGCAGGAGGAGTTCCCTGTTTCTCTCAACAAGGTTTTCTTTATTTACTCCAGGCTTTTCAGGTTTCCTTTGCCATCCTTCTTAAAGCAACCATTTACCAAATACCAGAGCAGACAGAACTATGTTGTCAACCATCCACTCACCAGCGTAATGAATAGGATCCTGCATTAATGGGCCCACAGGTCGGATTCAACAAGGAAATTACCATGTCCCTGTATCCTTTCAATTGCAGGCTTTAAAACCAAAGCATGGAGACACACATAAATTATTACATTGTCATTTAATGTGGAGTCAGTCCAGTGTGAACCTTGAACGCCTGGAGCTGATCCAGGCGAGTGGCAGGAACAAGGCTGGGAGTCCTAGTAAACACCACATCATTTCTGGTATTTGCAGGGCATCTGTTTTGCCTGCCCTTGCAGTACCTTTGTCTGGTCTGGAGAAGATCCTGGGTGACTGGTGATTGTATTACAGGCTGGCACATTTGAGGGTAAGCCATTCAGCTTGTCAGCATGCTCCCAGAAGAAAAGCTGCAGTGAAAAAAACCTTGCTGTGGGCTTTGAAATCTGAACTGCAGCCAATTCCAGCTGAGGGATGTGCCCATTGCCTTTTTGCTGTGAAGTTGCCATCTGAACAATGACACTGTTGTGTGGCTTGAACAGGCAACAAGCAATGAAAAGGATAAGTGTCTGTCATATATGTGACCGGGTAGATATCAGTAAGAAAGCAATCCAGACCCTCAGCCTTTCCTTTAATGCTGCATCTCAAACCCCACATTTAGAGTTGTTTTGTGGGGACACAGATGCATCCCAAGTTTCCTTTTTTATTAGCAAAACACCACACCATCTGGCCATGCTTCTCCTTTGAAAGCCATGCCTTCCTAAGTAGTGCTGGGAACACAAGAAGGAAAGTTGCAGGAGAACTGGGGGGAGGATTTCCAAGAGATGTGTTTTTCCATAATGAAGTAATAGTCTAAGAGGAGCTCACAGCTTGCACCAACCAGTGAGATTCTGCTGCTAATATTCACTGCAAAACTTGTCTTCGCAGGACCATGCTTCCTAACCCAGAATCCAGCTGTGTCATGCGTGTGCTGCAGAGCTCTCTTCAAGTCAAGTGGGCCACAGCACGGGGTGAGTGTTACTCCAAATCCATCCAAATTAGAACATCTCGTCTTTTGTTCTCCATTTGTTGAGACAAACAGCTCCTCTCTTATTATTTCTTATTTGCCACTCCTACAGGACCCCAGATGAAGTCATTGCACTAAGGTCTTAGCTAGTTCATTCTGTGAAGTGCTTGAATAAAGACAGTGAATAATGAGAGGAGGAGAGGAAGAAACTTGTAGTGCTGTGTCCCTTTTGCAGATGGGGAGCTCTTCTCCATTCAAGACAGAAAACAACCTCCTTGGCAATTATACTCTGTCACCAAATACCTGAAGCTTGGCTGAGAAAGGATTGGTTGAGACATCAATAGTATTTATGAAAGAAGTCCTGCTGTCTTTGGTATTGCTCCTGCATAGCCACATTGCAAGGGAAGAACCTCCATTTTGCCACCCAGAAATATCAGTGCACCTCAGATGTTTCAGATTTACTATTTGAGTGGGTTTTGCTTGGACTCTTTGTGCAGGTCCAACCACAGATACTGCTCCAACAAGCTTGAAATGCTGAGAGAGTGCCTGAAGCATTGAAATCCCATGAGGACCAAGGTATGGGCCCGACAAAGAGAGCATATCCAGGCATGCCAAAGACAGATAAAACACCAACAGAATTAGATAGTTATCCAAACTTTCAGCTACAGATTTAGAGTAACCCTGGCTTTTGGGTACCCCACCTGAGATGCATGAGGGCTGATATTCCAGATTCCCATGAGAGCTGGGCATCTAAGGGGTCTGGATGTTGTGAAACTTGTGGCTTTATAGTGGATATTGTATTGTTGTCAGGTGTGAAAAGCAAGTTGACTAACAAACTTCAGGAACTTACATAAAGTATGATCATACCCAAGCCAGGGCTATAAAGCCCAACAGTCCTTTGAGTTTATGTAAGTAATGAGCCTTACATGGAGAGTGAGAAAATCCACAGGTATGTTTGTGTTCCAATAAGGAATAGAAATCCTTTAAATCTGGGGCCAGGGAAGTATAATTAATGAAAGAGGTTGTGTTACTCTAGAGCCGAGTTAGGTTAAAGCAAAACTACCAGCAAGGGGTTGCTTATATTTCCCCATGGGCACAGATTTGGGATGAAGTGAACCAGCACCCTGCTTGGGGTGACAGCTTGGTGTAACCCATTGGTGACCAGCAGGTAGAAATAGAGTAAAAGCAGTAGTTTGTGTTTTCCTAAAAGAATAAGAAAACATTCAGATAAGTGTGTAACCCCAGAAAGGAAGACACCAGCTTCTCCTCTTCAGTCTGCTGTCCACCTATTGTATGGATGTGGCAAGCCTCTTTACTAATCCTATCTGTTACAGGCTACAGATATTTCTGTCTGTCCAGCACTGTAGTGTTGTAGGAAGCAATACAAATGCTGTTTGCTGTGTACTGGTAAGGAGTGCAGTGAAAAAACTAGCGTTGCAAAATGAAGCATCCCTGTCAAGGCTACACCTCGTTCCAAGAGGCTGTCCATACCCATTTCCCCTGGGTTAGGAGTATGCTATTGCAATTCTTCATGAGATCTTTCTTACACAAGCTACAAACCTTGTAACATCTTTTACTCCCTTTGTCCAGACTAAGAGCAGATGTTGGGAGAGGATCCAGGTCTGTGTATTACACGTAGAAGAAGCCATATATATAAATCCCCCTTCTTTCTACAGCTGTAATATACAGTGTATGCACCTTATTATCCGAAAGAGATCCAGGGAACAGGGAAAAGTATAGGATAACCAGAATAATACAGGGTCTTGGGAGACTTTCCCCTGTTAAGAAAAGCTGGAAGAGTTTTATGTGGAAAGCCAGACTTGGGAGGAAAAGTATAGGGGTGCGTAAGGAGGAACCATGTTAAGTATAAAAATATCTGAAGGGAATAGGGAAGTGAGAGGTTTCAAGGCTATATGAGCTAGTGTCATATGCAAGGATAAGAGAGCCTTGATTTAGGTTAGAGACAAGCCAGCAGGCAAGGAATTTGCTCCAGACAGAGAGTCCTTCGTAGATCCTGCATGCTACTATAGCTAAGAATCATGTCAATAGGGTTTAAAAGGTGCTTCAGAGGAACTGGAAAGCAAAGACAAATAAGGTGGGTGGCTGAGGGAGGAATAGAAAGTCCAGTGGTTACTGAGTGAGCCTTGAGTGTGATGAAAATCCTGGCTGTGCTCCAGTACAAGATTTCCTATCACATTAATTATACTGCAACAGGCTTCAGGGCTTTCCATGATACAGACTTTGTATATCAAAAACACAGCACAGACATCAGTGGTAGAGGTAATAAGAGAAGTTTGCTGTGTTGTCTCCAAGCCTTCCACTAGGATGCTTTCAAAGATGAAGCCTGAGACTCTTTGGTGCTGTTGCCTTTGTGCACGTGGGCAGAAAAAGAATGATTTATGGGGAACAAGGAATAATCAGCTCTTGGAAATGTCATGTTTCTCCCCAGAATTAACTCCATCTCCTTCTGTTACAATACAAATGCTCTTGGATGGCATTTTTGTGACACTAAAAGGTATTATTTGAAGAGTTGGCTTTGAAAATATGGCTACTTAAACCTAGATGAAGATACTGGGAATGTTGTGACACTGTCACTGTTTGGTGTGGGCAGAACTCTTGGCAGGTATCTCATGGAATTGTATCTTTTCAAAGCAGTAAAAGGACAGCTGCCACTAATGGTCATAGTTTACTACCACTTGGAGCCCCAAAACCTAAAGAGAGTAAATGGCAGCATCCATCAGATTTAATCCTTAGCCCTAATTTGCATCGAACCCCAAGTACCTGCTGTATTCATTTCTCCTTCTGTCCCAGCCGCAAGGATTGGCCTGAAATTCCTTCCGGGAACTGTCACCAGCTGGCTCCTGTATTCTTTTGGACTTTGTTTTCCTTGTTGGGTAGTGATATCAGCTGGTCTGAGGGATGCTGACGTGAATTGAAATAGCAGCCTTCACTGCTTGCTTTTACAGTGAATAACTTGCTCTTTTCAGTTCTCCTAGCATGGGAATGGGACTGAGGTGAAGACACTCTTTTTCCTCTCCAACAAAGAAGTTTTTCCCCTCCAAATGGGTGCACTGGATGGCAAATGCCCTTGCAACCACTGAAGGGTGGAAAGTCAGCACGAAAGAAGTACAGTCTGGGAAGAAGAAGTGGCAGCAGATCTAATACCATCCTAACAGCCACCCTACTCTGGAAAAGGGTGTAACTCAATGTATGTAAGCCAGGGTTGCTTTAGACCTCAGATGTGAAGACTGTAAGGCCTGGTTCTTACTGAGATGTAGCAATGACGTTGGGTTTTAAGCCTCATTTATCACTAAAGTGTGGAGGTATAAGTTGAGGAGGACAGAAAACCACTGGGGGAGCCCCGTTTGTTGCAACCACACCACTGTCATTCTCCTTCGTGCTAGAGGCAAAGACTAAAGCTTTGTGCTGGCCAAGGAATCCTTAAGCAGTCTTAGGAAGCCAATTCCAGATACTGTTTTCTAACCAAAAGCATATAAAGGAGACAAGAATTGGGTCCATTCGGGAGCACCCACCTGCCCCTCCCAGCCTTGCGGCACATCGGCTATAAAGATATGGAGCATCCTCTACTTCCACCTCCTTTGGTATGGCCAGAGCAGAGTTAAGCCTCCTTTTCCCTCTTTCCCCTCCAAAAGTGCATTATGGGATTCACTTTTCTGCCTCTCCCTCCTCTCTCCCGAGCTGTGTGTTTGAAATGATATCTATTTCTCTTTGCGACAGCACACCGTGACTGCTGCCTTGACATTCTCCCAAGCTGACATCCCGACCGGTATGACACTGATGCCTTTGGGCAGAAATCAGAGCCGGTTTGCTACATGCCTCTGCGTCCCTACGATGCCTGTAGTGCCTCTGAGAGCCCCCAGTGCCTTGCTGGGGAAATAGAGCGAGCACGTGGGCCCCAGATGAACTCTGAGAAGAGAGCAGGCATTATCTGCAATGATCCTTCTACCCTTTCTAAGGTTTAAGTGTTCACATCGACATGGATTTTTCCTCCTTTTTGTCCTTTATTTTTTCCTTTCCCTTCTACCCTTGGTTGGTTTCCTGTTTCTTCCCTGGTTGCAGAGTCCTTGGGGAGCTGGGTTTTCATGGACTGGAAAAGGAGCGCACAAGCGTCTGATCAGCCCTTATTAGTGTTGAGAAGGATCTAATAGTTCCTGGCTTCTGGGACCATTACCTGTCATTTAGTTTTATTAAGTCGGTGATGAGAAAGTTTAAAATTAAAGGCTTTGTAAATTGGATTCCAGTTTGAAAGGGAGGTACCTACCGGGAAGTTAATGCCAGAGCTTGCAGATGGGCCACTGGGAACAATACCAGAATTGAGGTGCTTTGACAAAGATCCTGTGCTGAGGTGTGGAAGGGAGGTAGTTTGTGGCAGAGCCTCGGGATACCCAGAGATCTTCAGCTATGTGAACCATTTAATCCCTTGCCAGGCTACTCACGTTTGGATCTCCAGTTACTGTTTGAGAGTAGGGTGGTCTGCTGGTTGAGTCATTACCCGGTGCTGTGAGTTCTGATTCAGCTGAACTGACACCAGGCAAGTCATTTCATCTCCTCACGGTTCATTTGCTGATTTATAAGGAGGAGGAGTCGGTGTTGATGTTACCTGTCACCTTTTTTAGGTAGTCAGCCCTCTGGGACAGGAACTGTCCTTGACTCTTGTGCTTACAACGAAAGCTCCAACTCGTTTGAGTTATTCAAGGCATAAATAAAGACTTTAATCTGGAACAGAAAGCCAGCAAAATGGACAAGGCACCTAGTTGAGAGAAACATCTCATTCTTAGGGCTTGTAACACTGCAGTGTTCCCTGCTTTTGAGACTTATCCGTGAATTAGCCATCCAAATGCACTTGCAGATGAAATACCCCAACTGTAACAGAGCAATCCAGCTAATTATGGTGTGACAAGGGAAGCTTAAGGCCCAATCCCAACAAAAGCTCCTGTCACTTCTGTTATCTCAGTTGAGTAAAGTCTCACAGTGACATTGCTCGATGAGAAGCAGCCTGAACAAGTGATTATAAGCACAGTCAGAATTCTTGCTTCTTGTGTCTCAATTTGTCTTTGAATTGAGAAGTCACCTGAGGTCAGAGTTTTAAGATTGCCTCCTGCCCATCCTTGCATTGTTAAATGCACAAATTGTGCTTACACGGCTTTACTTGGAGATTTAAGGTTCACACTTTATCTCTGAAAGGCAGAGTACAGTGCTCCACCAAAGCACAGGGCTTCACCAACTAATAATAGATTGCGAAACTAAGTGTCTCCCGAAGGCAGAACGTACAAGGATGAAACAGAGATTCCCCTTAAATTAATGGTTTATTGGAAAAGTTTACCTCCGGTTCTCCCTATGCAGCTTGATGTTTTCCATCTCCCTGTGCTTTGCTATTTCTGGTTTTAAAAGAGGTAAAATATGTGAACCCTTCAGGCTGGAAGGGACCATCCACTCTAACCGTCTATCCAAGCTTCAGATGTGAACCCTCTCATTAAGGAAGGTTCACCTCTGAAAAGAACCAGGACTGGGAGCAAAATCTTGCATCAAACTCACAGCAAAAGATGGGTCTTTCTCCTTCTTTCCCCAGAGACCTTCCAAACCACACAGGCAGGATGTGGGATAATAAACCCAGAGGAAACTGAGATATGGAGGAGTAGATAAGGAGGGGCAATACTAGTGCACTGCAGGCAACCTTGGATGCAGAATTCCTGCAAAGTGAGATTAAGCATGCATTAACTCTAGGCTATTCTTCCTGTATCTCCATAGGCATAGCAGTTCCTTCAGCTAATTACCACGTTCTCTTGAAGGAGGAGTGATGCCTCTCCCAAGTTTCTCTGCTAGCATCGTGAGAGAACTGATTTATGAGCTACTCAGTGGTTACTCACATCACTCTTGTGTTTCCAGGCGTGTGACTTGACCGCAAGGCTTTCAGAAGGTAATCTGGGGAGATGTGATCCCATGTAAAATGTTCCTGGAGCCATGATGTAATGAACCAAGGTTTTCTTCTTTAAATTCCACTTTGCTGAAAAACCACAGGCCCCAAAATATGGCCCCAGAGAAGCTGAGGAGTTTTAAGAAGGAGGCTCAGATCTTGTGCTGTGCTGAGCCATTCCATGCTGCGGTGCTAAGGTTTCTGCCTAAGTCCTGTGTTGCTTAGTAAAGTCTGAGCTGAACCTCTGATATGGACAATGGTCATTTTGCAGCAACCACTCCCTTGTTTCTGCTGCTGTGTTGGAAGGTGTTGCCAAAGGAAAAGGCAGCACAACCAGGCCTGTGTTGTACCTCACTACGCCAAGTTTGTTGTCTGTTTGGAGCTTTGATATTTGTTGTAATTGTTGCTGTTCCCTTTTTTTGTGAAGACAATTCCAGCCCAAAATCTTGTCTCAAAACCCCCCAGAAATGTGGTTCCACATGGAACACTGTTTTCTTAGCGTCATCTGTGCTGGAGCTGAGAACACAGTTTGCAGTATCTCAGTGCTTTTAAAGACCTTTAAAACCATTTTTGGAGGGACAGTGATTCCTGAGTCATGCGTCTGTGAAAGTCATCCTGGAATATTTATATCTGCCAGACCGGGATGAGACTGTCCATGCTTTGATGCTTTGCATTTCAGTACCTGTCGAAATCCCCTGAACAAATGGTGCTGTTAATTATGGGGCCTGGCTTTGATGAATGATGCATAGGGGACAGCATTTCATTTTGTCCAGGGGGAGGTAAGTGGGATGGGGCATTTCTGAGTGTTCAGTGATGCAGGAGAGGTCCTGGGTGTTGCCTGATCAAGGGGAAGTTGCTTCCTCTCTCTAGAGTGCTGTAAAGTCAGTGTCAAGTCACTGTGGCGTCTGGGTTATGTCACCTTCTGATGGGGCTACCTCTTTATACATCAGATTTGCTCAGACAAGAACCAATTCAGCTCTTTACCTTAAAAGCTTTTAGAATTACTCTAGTTCTAAATGGCTTTTGCCTGCCTGAGGAACTGTCC
>JBCJKH010051048.1:0-17730 GCA_039877255.1 Loriculus beryllinus | reverse complement strand
CCCCACAATGTTACCATTTCTTTCTCCACATCCTTTTGAAAGGGCAAAGAGGAGTCTTACAAAAGCTGTTTATATGGCAGGATTATAAGAAACGCTTGTTCCTGAAATGGTGAATAAAACCTTTTTCCACAGCTTTGATTTAGTTGCCAAAAGTTGATTTCCTATCTGTGTGTATCATTATGTTTCCGGGAGGTCATATCTGTGCCAAAAAGTTGAATTGATATTTGGGGTACCTGAATGGTTTGTCTGTACAAACAGCACTACTTGTCACTTCAGTCATCTGAGATCATCTCTAGCTGGTTTCACAAAGGGGTTAGGTAGCAAGACTACAGGGTAGGAGGTTTGTGGGATGCCAGCTGGTGTAACTGGTGGGAAACAATCCCATTCAAAAGGGAGAGGAAAAGAAGCAACATCATAAGACAGTGCTATTGGAACTAAGGGTAATGGAAAGAAAGTATTCACTCCTTTCAAGCACCCAAAGTGACAAGGAACAAATTGGGTTGCATGATGTTCTCTTGTGGCCAAGAGAAGACTTAGCAAAGACAGAAGGTGTGATTATTGGTTTTTAACTGAGTTTAAGTATTTACGCTGTAGATGGTGACAAGATTTAGTCTCCGTGTTCCAGTTTAGTGAGTCACTTCAAGATAATCTGAATCACACCTTGGAAATTTCTATTTCTTATTATGACCATAAAGGTTTCCTAATGGGGGTGGCTGAAGATGAGGAGATCTATACTTGTATCCATTCACCTGTGTCAGAATTAGACCCAAGGTGTCAGGGAAAGAGTGTCAGGATCCAAGTGAGGGAGACCTCACTGCACTGATAGGGCAAAGGTTGTTCAGTAGTTATGGAGGCACAGGGAAGAAGTAAGTTTGGGAAAGGCACATAGATGTCAACTGGAGAAGCAAAGGCATATTTGGGGATGTAGAAGTTCAAGAGTGAGGGTCAAGTGAACAGGAATTGCATATAGGAAAGTAGAACTAGGAAAGGGTTTTCGTATCTATTCTAGTTTGGAACAAGCACATGGCTATTCTAAACCAGAATAAGGAGTTCAAGTCACCCAGAATAAACTAGTGCTGATGGCATGTGGCCATGAGATGAGAAACCAAAGCTGAAGTCTAACTTATTCAGGTCATGGATTGGAACAAGAGTCTTCCATGCTGGGTCTGAGTGTACTAACTCAGCTACAATGGATGGCATCTGCAGCTTGTCTTTCTGGAAGCATTTGATTTTGTGCACATGATTACATGCTTGCACGTATTGTGAAACTCTGGGTACCTCACATTACACATGGTAACACCAAAAGCCAGACATGGAGTGCAGTGGCAGAAGAAATTCCTTGCAGGTCCTGAGAACATACTTTTTTGGAAACTCTTATATTCTTCTTATGAGAAATTTCAGTTTAATTTAATCAACCTTTCCCAATGAAATTGCACTGAAAAATTCCCTGAACAGCTCTCATCAGGAAGCTTTGGAGTCAGGAGGACCAGAAGAATCCTTCAGGTAATAAGTTTAAGACAAATAAAAGGAAATAAGTCATGACATGAGTGGCTAAACAGATTGCAAAAGTCATTGACAAGGAATACAATGGCCAAAGGCACAAATATATTCAGAGAATACTTAGATGGGTAAATGGAAGCTGACTCCATCAATGGCTAAAATGACAGCTGGGTTTAACAGGGAAAGACCAGTTATAGGAGAACCTGGGGTTTATATTCTCCCTTAAGCAGCCTGCCCGTGCCTCCTGGTAGAGATCAGGTACCGAGCTAGATTGCCTTTTGCCAAGTATGGCATTTTTATTCTTGTTCTAAGTCTTTCTGCTTCTTGCCCTGGTGATAGTACTGGAAGATGACACTGGGTTTTGGTCAGCCTAGCGTGTACGCCTGCTTTTGTGCCCTGTCTGGAAACTTCGATCTGTAGGGTATGTCTGATGCAACTGTGTGTTATGGTCAAACACCATTTCTACATGCACATGAGATAAAGAGGGTATTACGCCTGCGCCTTATGTGTCACAGAGCATGCAACGGCCCAAACCAGGCAGTCTTGCTTTTGTTAGTGCTTCCCAGATTCCCCAAGTCTGGCATAAACTCCAGAAGGATGTTTTCCAAATAGCCTACAAAGCTGGGGATTAAAGACAAGTGTGAAACCTCTTCCAGCTCCCTCTGTCATCTGGGCATGCTCATGCCACGTGTCAGTACAGACTGTTGAGACATCTGGAATGGGTTCATGTGAGTCCGTGGGGTCTGGATCATCTCGCGTGGGAAATCCCTCAGTACTCTGCTCATTTCACTGACAGGCAGCTCATGCCTACGCATGACAAACTAGAGACAGACCCTTTGCAAAGCATGGTGGAGGAGGATGTTCTGATCCTGATCCAAAACTGTTCTCACAATAACCTCATCTGACTGGTTTAGCCCTCCAGATGGGATAGGCTCTTACATCCAGCACAGGGATGTGATGTACAAACATCTAGAAACCACTTTATTGTTCATTCAAGGCAAAACCTGCTCCCACCCTTCTCAGTTTTACATGTGTTTAATTCCAGTGATCCAGTTTCTGCGTGCATTAACCATCACCACACTTGAGTCTTCCCGGATGAGGAGCTATTTTATACCTTCCAGCTGAGAGACATCTGACTTAGGTGAGTACACACCTGCAGTCTCAGCCTGAGCAAGGCATTTAAAGACATTCTGGGCTTAAACTGGGTCTAAGAGTGGGTGAAACTTGGCACTGAGGTGGCACATGAAGTGAATGACCTGCGAGAAAGTGCTTTAAAAACAATGAGCGTATCAACTTGGAGCTACATTTTTATGTGGTTATAGGGCGACTGTCTGACCTCCTCACCTAATTTGCAAGTGATCTTGTCAGGACAAAGAATCCATGCTGAGCCTGTGCTGTTGAGAGTAGGTGGTTATCAGGACCTGCACTAGTGAACTCGAAGGTAGTTTTGGTATCTCTGTCATATAGAGGAGTCACTGTGGTACTGACTACACTGCAGAGGTATGCTTTTGTATTAAACAAAATACACACCAAAACCTTCTTTTACAGAACCCTGGAATTAATGGTCTTCCTAGCTGGTTTCTTTCAGGCTATTTGTGCTATAGGGGTGAGTGTTGAAGATAAAGATTGAATCTGCAGCTCTGAACACCACGAATTGCTTAATTCATCTTAATAGAGGTATTCGCTCTGAACCTGAAAAGCTTTTAGTTGAGATTTAGCCTGTGGTTTGCTATTACAAATTGCTTGGTGGTAACATTGGTTTAAGACATTGTTGTCTCCTGGCCTCTTGTACTTGCTGCTATGCTGGCACAACTACTCCTGTGGTTGGGAACCAGATGGGAGGAGCCATCCAACTTGATGGGGGAAAGGTTTAGTTTGTGTTTGTGTGTTTAAAGCAGGAAAAGTTCCTCTGTCTGCTTCAGCACCTGGTCACACCGAGTTTTCCTGGCACAAACGAGTGGAAAGAGCACTTTGGCATGGAGGGAAATGAGCGACAGAGGGTGAAAGGTGAGCACAGTACTGGTAATGCCACGGTGTACTTTTTTATCTCACCATGATTTAGAACTGATCTCAATACGTGAAAAATGCTCAAATGTCTTTAAAATTGTTGGTCTTAATCTTTGCTATTAGGTGTCTTGGCAGATATTCCCAATCTATGTCCTTATCTCCCAGTCTCCAGCCATCTTCAAAGGTTTTTGCAGCCTCCCGTGTTTTGCAAGTGGGCCCTGCAGCCCATTGGTATTGAAAATGTGTGGATGAATAAAATCATTGGAGTTGAATGACAGTGTAAGTATCAGTTGTCACTACAAGGAATGTTTCCTTCATTTCCATAATGAATTCATTGAGAAAGAACCCTTTAATATAAAGGAAAGCAGAGTTTCCGCAGTGATATTCTCCTATTGAGCAGATCTCATCATTTAAATCCGTTATGGAATGTAAAGATCATTTGCTATATACCTCATCAAACCACCTGATCCCAGAGTTACCATGAAGAGTATGGTGAGATGCCTGGGAAAACTGGCAAAATCTATAAAAAGAATGGACTTTGAAGGCAGTAGGAAGGTGGGAAGTTAATCCCATTGAAAGTTTGCCACCCCAGCAATGGAGCTGTCTGATAAAGAAATTCCTTGCAAACGCAGAAGAGTGGAATACCCAAATGATTAGGTTAAATAAATGCTTGCCTTGTTTAAGGAATTACAGTGCTTTTGATGAAGTTTCTATTTGCAAATTTGACTTGTACTTGACAGGATAAACTTTGTATCTCCAAAGCCTCTCTCCATTCACAGAACAAAACTCATATCCTTTCGAAACACAGTCTACTATAGCTGAAAGTGAAACTTAACAAAGTCTCCTTGGCTTTAAATAGCCATATATCCAAATATTCTAGTGCACTGACACAGGTTGAAATCTCAGATCTGGCCATTGATTAACATGGCTCATTAGTGGATCTGCTAGGCCTCAAAGTGTGGAGTTTGTTACTGGCCTCACTGAGCAACTCACACTCGTAGCCTGTGTGTAACAGGTTGGGAACCCCTTTTCTCTCTCCATCCTTTTACTGCATTCCCCAGTCCTGTGGAAATGAAAGAGAAGGAGAAGGGAATTTCTGCTTGGATTTCTTTGCAGCGACACACAGACAGAAGCAGCTCAAGGGAATCCTGCACAGCAGAGGTTAATGTGACCCACATATAATTGTGTGAAAAGATGCCACTCTGCGCCTTTGTCAAAGAGGCTTCTTGTTACAACCCAAGCTATCTTGTCCCCAGCCCCTTCAGCAAAGCACAGTTTTCTTGCATTAAATCACCACTGCCCTCTTGCCAGCTGCTTAGAGTTTGCACATTATACAGAGGAGATAGAGAATAGATATTTATATATTTTTAAAATGTGACAGATTGTCTTGTAACATATGTAGTAGTGTCTTGAAATGAGCTACGTGCATGTGATGGCCGAGCCAGCAGCCCCTGTGTGTGTGTGGTTTGTGTTTTATTCCTTCTGTTGGAAATCTGAGAGGCCGAGACACTCGAGCTTTTCATGTTGCTTCTCTCTGAAATATTCATGACGAGTTGGCGACCTTGATTCTTTGATACCTGCCATTTATTTATGTGCCACTGACGATAACTGCTGCTAAGTACATATGTCAGTGACATGGTTGAGTGAGTTGGATGATAAGGGGAAGGAGGGCATCTGAGAGATGTGTGTGCTGGAATAAGATTACTTTATAAACTCCGGGGGCATTTTAGGAGAGTGCCATGCCATCTTATTCAGCTCACTTTGGTTTTATGACTAAAGCCTGCTTTTGTTGCTTCTTCTCCAGCTTTTTCTTCCAACTTGGAAATCTGCTGTTTCACTGCTGCTTTTCTTAAAGATGATCACTGGCTCATTACCAAGTGAATTGCTAATGAATTAGTTATGCTTACAATAAAGGAAAAGAGATGCGAATCTGAGGAGACCCGAGGAATTCTTCTCAAGTGAGAAACAGCTCCTCTTTGAAATGGATTCCAGGGAGTTGGTTAGATGATACGGGGCATTTTGGTACTCTGGAAAGGCAAGGAAAGATGAAGATAGAGCAAAGGAAAATGAAAACAAGAGTATTTGAGCAGGAAAGCACTAGTATCACCTTGTAAATGTGAAATTTAAGCAGGCAAATCTCATTGCTTTTGAGTAATACCATTATCTGGAAGAATGTGGTAACCTGCAAGGCACCAGGCATAAGGTATTGAAGGTGGGAGTAAATACGTTGACAGAAGGGATTACAGAAGTGATGAAGTAATAGAATGTATGGGGAAAGAATTCCTGGGTGAAATTAAATGAAGTCCAACGTGAACCAGTTTTTTGCAGTGGTTGTCAAAATGTAGAGACATAGAGAATTAAAGAGAAACTGATGGATCAAATGTGGTTCCTTTTGGCTGCAAGTTATTCCATGGGCTTTCGGAGACATAACTGGTGTCAGGACCTGGGTTCAACCTACTTTAGCTGAAGTTTTGTAGCTGAAGGATGCGACCAGAAGCCCCATTGTCCTGACTAACTTGCTCTAGGTGCCTGTGCTTTCTGCAATGGTAATCTAGGAAGTCAAGTGTGGTGCTTTCCTGACTGAGATACCCTAGTTTAAGGTCCCTTCTAACCCAAACTATTCTATGAGTGTATGAGTTCAAGCTGGACTTTGGATGGGAATTGGAAAATCAGGAGGAGACTGTTGGTCCCCTAGTGCTGAACGCTGAAGAAGGGACTCTAATGGGTAGATGGATTGACGGATCTTTTCTTCACCTAAAATGTGAAGTGAGGGAAGCCAGAGTAAGGGAGACGATGGAGTAGACCCTCTCCCATGGATTCTCTTTTCACTGTATTTCATTCAGAATATTGCAGCACTGTCTCTTTTGGGGGTTATCATTTTTCCCTTTGGAAGTCACACTGAGCAATGTACATTCTCCTGAAGAGAAGTTTCCTTCTCTGTAAGCAAATGTGGGGAAGAGGACACAAGGGTGGAATTAAGATTAAACAGGCCTAAGAGGCTTCTGCATATGCTTCTTGACCCACAGTCGTTCTAGAGAAGCAGGAGATAAGGTGGCTTAGGGAATGCAGCTGGGTCCAGAGAGGCATTTATTTAAGATTGATATCAAACCTTGAGATTGTGAGTGGGAGGTTTTTTTGAGGAAGGAACAGGATGTTGCCAGGAGGGAGGGAGGCTGATTTATTAGGAGAGGTCAGTAGCAGGAAGTCACTGGAGATACGCAGTGGTCTAAAACACAGGCCAAGGAACCCGCACGAGGACACTGCTTTATGCTCTGAGATTCTGGCCCCTAAAAACAAGGCCAACAAAGTGGCTGGGTGGTCTAATTTAGGGTCACCCTTGGTGGTCCTGCATAGATGTGCTTTGGTTGGCTTTCCTGTCCATGTGTGTGTTTGTGCACAAGGACCGGTCCTGCTCTGGGGTCTGTTACGCAGGCTTGTACCATTAAAAAGAAAATCACTGCACTTGGAAGAGAGGTGTCAGACCTTTCTTAGGGCAAGAAGTCATTTGGTGCTCACACAGATTATTTGGGCACATGGGGGCATGAAGCGGTCGTATTTATCGTTAGGCTCCCCTCCCTGTGATAGGAAAATTCCCTGGGACACAAGAAATGAAAAGACTGGCAAGAGAGGAGGAGTCACAGCTGGGAATGACCTTTCAGGCCATAAACAGGATTGGAAAGTTCAGCTGGATGGAAAGCTTTAACTAGCTGTCAATCTGCAATCTGCAGCTCCACGTCAACGTAATGGCCCATTTATCTTGAGCAGGACTACTGCAGGCATCAGTGCTTTTTGATACTGATGACTATAAATAAATTCTTTATTATTAGGCACAGCCACCTTCTGTCTAACCCACTTCTGAGTGTCATTTGTGTGTATTCTGCTGTCCTGCCTTCTGAGCCAGTCAAAACCAGCTCAAGAACAGTTGTGCTTCCTGAGAAGGAAGATGCTGTCACAGACAGCCCTCAAGTCAATCAGGCAGGATTTTGGAAGAAGGGACTTAGGCTCTCTGGGAGATGCAGCCTTGGAGTGAATGGGAGGATGCCTTTTGACTTCAGATGGCCTGAAATGACTTGCCAAAGGTCACACAGATAGTTTTTTGCTTGGGTGCAGGACTAAGTTCATCTCTTCTTCGAAGGGATGAATATCTCAACAGTGCTCCAATATCCCTGTTCATCTTCCCATTATTGCAGACTTGGCTGTGTTGTGGTTTTATTCTGTGCATTTAAACCCTGCTGCTGTGCTTTCGTTTCTTTCTGCAGCTATTCTGGCTGTCCCTGCTGATAATTGCCCAGATTAGATCTACACAAGAGGGTAACATCTGAGCTTTTAATGCTGTCCTTTTATCTGATGTCCTCCAGCTCGTGGTCCTGTTGTCCCTGCATAGCTTGGTATGTGGTGATGTTCACCATCCTGCTTACACTCAGTGTAATGATTTATCATGTGTTATCAGTAGGACTCTGTACAGTGTCCAGGGACGATGTTTTCTTCCATCTGGTTCCAAGCTGGTGGAACACCCTTCCATATGGTTTTCACATGTGGTTCTTCTAGTACCTCCTCTCTATTTTTTCCCTCTGCATTCATCATTTATGCAGTTCGTCTTACAAGTACACTTTGTTTCACTTTATAAATTAGTCACATGCATGAATTAAAACTTCAGCAAATGTGGATATTTCTTAAATGACAGAGATTCACAGCTGGATGAATCTATCTTCTGGAAGAAATATCCAGTCCCACTGTTGCAGTGTTTCACACTACTCTTCATACAGATATTAGCCTGATGGCTTGTTCTGGAGGAATCTGATCTTCTAACATGTGCACAAGTCTTTTGGTTCTGTTCTGTATTATGAAGATGCTGGTCGCAGGTTCATGACGTGGGCAGAACAGAGCAGTGCATAAACTCCAGAGGTGTGTTTTCCAAATAGACTACAAAGACCATGGGTTTATGTAAATCATCTAACGACACAGACAGTGATTCACAATGGCTTCATACTGGGCACTCAAAAGACAAACAATTTCATCATTTGGTGAGACACTGGCACAGGTTGCCCGAAGAAGTGGTAAATGCTCCATCCTTGGCAGTGTTCAAGGCTGGGTTGGACTGAGCCTTCAGTGACATTGTCTAGTGTCAGGTGTCCCTGCCCTCTGCAGAGGGGTTGGAACTGGATGATCTTTAAGTCCTTTCCAACCCAAACCATCCTAGGATTCTGTGGTCTCAGCAGTCTTCCGAGTGATCCGGCCTGCAAAAAGGCTCCTCTGTCAGGACCACTTGCTGCTGCATTTGCTGGTCTTCGCAGATAACTTTTCCTCTGTGGTCTTTGTTGATTTTATGTTGTTAGACCTGGTAACACTCTTTTATCTTATCTGGCTTTTTCTTTTCTTTGCTCTCCATGGTGTTTGCTATTCCAGAATAAACATGCCGACCGCCTGCCCCTGGAGGCCAGTGCCCTGTGTTCCTCCCCCCAGAGCAAGCAAATATTTGCACCACTGCAGGCTCTGAGCCCCGAGACGTGAGCAGCGACACGGGGAGGTGCAACAGAGGGCAGGGGTGGAAGGCTGGAGGGTGTGAAACTCGCACACAGCAGTTGGCTTGGAGCATTTAGCAAGCAATCACCTTCAGAGCAACAAGGAAAAGCGGATTTGGCTTTGGGGATGTAGGTGGAAATGGGCACAGCTCTGAGTAGTGAAGTCTGGGTGTGATACTGACTTCAGTCAGTGAATGTATGTGCATAGCAGGTCCTCAAGAACCTGTTAAGGGCCATTTTCTGTCTTTATCCATCTTGCTTTCAGGCTCCTGTGTTTCAAAACATGTACACCATGTATATATATATATATATACATTTGTGTTTCTATGTGTGTAGTGTGTGCGAGCACGGTGGTGTACAGGGATGGGTATGCTATAGGTCTGAATTGGCATAACACTTTGTCTTGAGTTTTCTGCCCCTGCAGATGCACCTTTTAGCTGTTGAGGATTCAAACCTTATCCCTTTACAGAACCATAGAACCACAGACTGGTTTAGTCTGGAAGGGACCTTAAAGCTCATCCAGTTCCAACTCCTTGCTATGGGCAGGGACACCTTCCACTGGAACAGCTTGCTCCAAGCCCCATCCAACCTGGCCTGGTTGGGATGATGGAGGATCCCTTGTTGGGATGATGATCCCAGAAGGGATGATGGAGCCAGAAGAATACTCAAGGTGGGGAGTGTCTTTAGGCCTTTCTATCCCATTTAGTTTCCCAGTAGTTAAGAATCAGGCTTTCCTTAGTGTTGCAGGAGGACACTCTTCTTTTGAATTCTTTTCCTCACTACCTGTCATGTGTTTCAGAAGCTGTTTTGTCTTCAGAAAACCCCACATCTGAAGTGACTGGTGTCTTAGAGCTGGTTCTTATTGCAGAGTTATATAGACTATCACCCCTACTTTATGCCCCATTTATAAAGAGAAGATCTTCAGCAGCTTGTGGTGATGGGGCATGTCCAAAGAGAAGTCATTGGCTAGAGCTAGAGCAAGTGACACCATGGGAACATTAAGCAGTAATTTTGTAAACTGTTGAGGCCAACATAAGCCAGCATTCTCACTAGAAACAGGTATTTTCCCTTTTCCTCCTTTCTTTAGCTGTTTCTTCTCCATGCTTTCTCCTCCCTTGGTAGCATATTCTTACAGCCTCATGATGGAAGCCACCAACAATCTCCGAAAGGAATTATGGTTGGGTTTACCATAGATCTATTCCCTAATTCACTTCATCATGGAAACCATTTGTGCAACTATGGGATTCCTTGTGGAGGTGTCACTCCTCACCCATGGGAGGAGAAACAGAAAGGGTAGGTGCTACCCTTAAGGGCACCTCTCACTGTCTCCCTTGTTGACTTCCCGCATGTCCTCCCACCTCTGTCTCCTCACTTAGCTGCTTTGATTCAGAGCCACCACTGGGTTAGCCAAATGGGCTCCTTTCTGTTGGTTTTGGGGGTTTCGTGTTTGCTCACCGCTGCCTTCTTCCAGTTTGAAGTTTGCCACCTTCTGGCCTCTGGGCCAGTGACCCTTCTGCGAGCTGTCGGGCTGCACGGTGCACACTGTGTTATCATCGGCGAGGCCCTTTCATTTCCAGCTGGCCCTTTCGGTCTGGATTGGATCCATCGTGCCAGCAGCTCCGATTGATGGTCTTATTGACAATCAGGTTGACCCTTGTTCGGCAGGCTGACATGCTCCGTATTTCACAGGCCGGCGTTTGATGTCTATCAAAGAGGTGGTCAGGTCATCAGAACAGCCAATTAAAACGATAAAGAGGGAGGAGTGGAAGATGAGGCTTTAACTCTTTCCAGCCCATCATACACATCTTTATAAAGTGAAGGGCTTTTTTTGCTGTCAAAACAAGGGCTGAGAGGCAGCTAAAAACCAAGACTTCATCTTCTCTAAAGAGTGGGAACTCTTTAAAAATTGAGTAAGCAGAACTCAGGAAACAATTCACTGTCTATATAGTTGTCAGTTACTTAGAGTCTGGATCAATTGCTTTCCTTTCAATGTTTTCTTCTATTCTTTTTCTGAAGAGCATATTCTAAAGGAGACTGAAATTCAGCATAGCTTAATGAATATATAATGATCCATCTTGAACTCAAACACTGCTCAGAAGACAAGAATTTTGTATCATCCTTGTTGTTACCTGAAAAGGAGAAAGATGCTCCCATTACAGCTCCTGGTAGCTGACAGCTGGCAGAGGGTAATAAATACAGGAGTTATTTAGCATCAGCTTCTGAATACTGGTATCAGAAGAACATGCTCTTCACATGAGGAACCTAATGAGGGAGAAGGAATTAAGAGGACCACTGGGATCAGGGATAATAAAAGGTCTGTCATTTGTCAGTAGCTGGTGTTCATACCAGCACAGGGTCACTCAAGGTTGCTTCAATGTTAATATGGGGGCTGTGGTTTAAAATAATGCAGCTTTTCCTAAGATGCCAGAAAAACTGTACTAGATCCCAAACTTTTTTCCTGCTGAGCTTTAATCCGCATTTACCCTGAAGTTTCCAGGTATCAGTTTTAGTGGAAATGCTATCAAAATAAAGCTTGGATCAGGGTTAAGGTGACTTTTTGAACAGTTCACCAGATTCAGAGACAGAATTTCCGGGTGGCTTTATCTGTGTTGTACTCCAGTTTCCAGCCTGTAAAAGGGAGTAGAACCACCTCATTTTCCCAAATACATTAAAATCTAGGAAACACAGTAATGCTAAGAACTCTCTTGGTGTCTGAATAAGAGAAGAAAAGAAAACCCCCTATCCCTTGCAGAAGATACCATGCTATACTTGCAGAGTAGCAGAAGTTCTCAAACACCTTTCTTCACCTGCTTGTACTTGTTCACTTTTTGCTTGAGTAATCTAACTAATGCAAAGGCATCGAATCCATTTTCTCACTGTTGGGTAAATGATGGTTAAGTGTCAGGAGATTTATTTAATTGTCTGGCTATTAAAGAGAAAAGTAAAGGTAGGTCTGCTGGGTGAAAGCTTTTATGCTTTTAAATGAGGTATTGCTGTGATTAGAGTTTAAACAGCAATGATTTCCTCAAAAATGCCTTGGCAATCGTCACTAGCTTGTTTGATTGTCCACATAACTGTACCACCCTCGCTGCCAAGAAACTCATCTGAACCACCAATGATAATAATAGCTATTTTTTCCATTAAGCGTGCAGCAGATGTAATATTCAGGGACAGGAACATCTTCATTAGGCAGTACGGAAAGTGAACACATTGTTCACAAACCAGCTTCAAGAATAATGGACTAGAGAGACTTGGGAGGTGAGGGATGGAGGTTGTGGGGGTGGGAAAGGGGTTTAAAGCTTCATGAACCACATACAGAGAGGATTTTAGTGGGATATGGGCAATTGACTCCCTTAAGTGTCTTTGAAGAGGCTGGTCTAGAGGTGGAGAAACTCCACATGACTCACTATAATACTGCTTAGTCTCATCACAGTGTCTCAGGGATCATTTTACTCTTTTCTATTTCTTTAATTAAAAAAACAAAGAATACAAAGCTAATTCACCTGGCATAATCAGAACAACAGCCCAATGATGACAGGTTTCTGAGAGGAGTTGATGCAGGTGGGAAGAGAGCTGCCCTTCACTGTACCTGGATGCTTCCGGGACTGCAGAAGATCCCAGACAATTCCAAAATGCAAACAAACCAAACCCTTTCTTTATGATTTTTTTCCCATGGGAAATCTATTTCCCAAGTGAATACCTCTTTCCTGCTACCTCTTGTCCCAGAAATTCGTCCTGTGCTGGGAGTGCAGCTCAGGGTGAGTCTTTGCCAGGGCATCTGTTCCTTCAGGGCCTCTAGAAGAACATTGGTACCCAAGGGCAAAGAGAGGTATTCTTCTGTGTCCTTCTTCATGCCTTTCTTAATTTCACCTTCACTAATATATTTAGGCACCGGGAGCTACTGGTTCCAGGTGTCATGCATCTGTAGGATTAAGGCTGACACTTGCCCTGAGAATATTAGTTTCCCATTTCTCATTGCCAGCCCCTGCCTAGGAAATCGCAGGCAGAGCAAGCAAGGAGACCCAGTTTGTGTCTCTGTCAACACACTGCACCAGCAAGAGAAGGGCTGTCTGTGAGCAAGGCTAAGCTGCTTTTTCCTCCTCCCTGCCCTCATCAGTCCTAAGTGCCATTCAGCAATGTTAGCTGCCTGCTCCTCTCAGTTGGACACCGATTACTCCCTGTTGGAGAGCTGTCAGTAAGGGGAAAGCCATACATCGCGGTGGGAAGTAATCTCACCCAGCAGGAGGGCACCTCTTTCCAGCCAAAACAACGTGACTTTGACAGCTTTGATGTATTTATTATCTTCTTGGTGCAGAAATGCTGCCACAGCAGGGTTGGGGGGAGGATGCTACTGGTGACTTGGAAGAGAAAGCAAGGAGTACGAAGTGCCAAGGAATTGTCTGCAGACAACTGATGGCAGGGCGCAAGAATGCGTGCAGAGAAAGACAGGTATGAAGGAAAGGAAAAGACTGTTGTAAAAAGACAATTCCTTTTATTCGTGTACTTCACTCGTCTCCTGGACTCAAGGGCTAAGAAAAAGCAAAGAGCAAGTGAAAAAACAGCTTACAACCCAGATGGGGCATGGTATCCTTGCCAGGCTGAGCAATCTGAAGGGTGGGTTTAGAGAGCTATCACCTTGGTGAGGAACATGAATCTCAAGCTCTTGTGCTCCTTGCCATTCTGGGCTTGGCTCCCCTTTGGGTTTACACTGTGAGCTGGGAGGATTTCACTCAATTGCTGTCTGTCAGGTAGGTTTTGCCAGCCCCACTTTGGGTCTACAAAGTGTGAAGAGACATTTTGACTGTAAGAAAAAGTAGTCAGGATCTTTCATGGCCAGAGTTATGTACCAGTCCATAGGCTTTATCCAACTGAAACTCAGCATAGTTCCTTGGTTTGAACTCCTGGGTAGTAATGAGGGTTGATCAGGAGCCTGTGATAGCCAACTAATCTGGCTTTTGAGGGGCAGGCAACCCATTTCTTCTACACTGGTGTTTCAAGACTAAAATCCTCTTAAAGAAATCAAGTAACCTCTCTAAAGTCCCCTGGCCATGTGCAGGTGTCTTCTCTTGGCAGCAATTAAGTAAAACTTGCCAAAACCTGTGTGCACCAATAGAGCCAATTAGACCTTATTGCCCTGACCAGCCCCACCTGGGTCCCCCAGCCTCTGCTCATTGGTCCAGGAGCTGATCTTAAGCTCAGTCCCTCAGCTTTGTTCTCTTTTATAAGCATGATGCTAGGTTTAGCTTTTCCCTTCGTGGCTTTGTGGTGGATCCAGGTTGAGTAGTTTTATGCTGGAATTCACACCCTATGGTTCTGCAACTGGGGTGTGTTATCTGGTGCCTATGTTGCTTTGAGAAGAGGAAAAGAAGCCAACCTGTGCTGATAAGTGAAAAGCGGATTCTTTATTGTGTTTGGTCTACCTGTAACATCACAAGTGGGAAGGATACAAGTGATTTGAGAGACTCCTTAAAGGATGACAAAAGCTTTTCCTGTGTCATGAGCAAAAGCTACTGTGGGGTCAGGTTGGCTTTACAGAAGTCTCCTAATTGACTGGCTGAAATAAACTGCCTGCCCAAAGCCACCTTCGCCACAAGGATCCTAGAGAAACAGGAGTGACCAGAAAAGATGGAAGGAAAGGCACGATCTGCTCCTAACTGTGAGTAAGCAAACTTTATGAACTTTACTTGTGTGCAGAGACTGAATAAGAAGCAATGTATGTAGTGAGTAGCAGGATTGTGGAATGGTGCCTCATTAGAGAGGTGTTGGAGCTTCTCTGCTGGGTTGAGTGATGGGAAGACTGTTGAAGCTTGGTAACTTATAAGTATTGAGAGACATAGACCTGGTTCTGGTTGCATTGTGGCTAAAGAGAGGGTGTACAGGGGGCTGTTTTGTCTATGGTAAGCTTTGATTTTTGTTGTTTTGAGCTTGGCTGTTTCCTTCAGTTTCTGGCCAAATGTGGAGTGTGGAACAAGTGGGTTTTGGCTGCAAAGAGGCCAAATATGCTGATGCCTGTATGTAGTAGTTCTCAAATACTGCTTTAAAGTGGTGAGGTTCTTTTGGTGGTTCACCACACATGTTCAGGTGGAGAGCTGATTATGGTCCTGCTTAGACTGAATAGCAATCATTGTGCTAATTGTGGTACAGCAAACAATCAGTTTCGTGCTTTCTTTGTCTCTAGTTCTTTCTCCTTAATGAAGCATAGCAGTTTTAGTGCTGGGATCTTTACAACAATAAAATACTACTGTTATTGTTACAGCTTTTAATATGGGTTGTTTAATGAATGTTATTGTTCTGTGTGGTGTGACATGAACATGTGGATTGTGACTGTGCCACGAAAGGCCCTCCATGCAAGTGAACCTTGATATGGAAGAGGCTGTCTGTGTTGCTAAGGGCTTTCCAGATACTTTGCTGCAGTTGATTTCCTGTGCATCATGACCATTGTCCGTGCATACTGCGTAAGATCTCATGTAACTGCTCCTTAACACAGTCTTCCTACATGCATTTTCATGCATGCTAATGTCCTTACTAATGCACTCTGTGTGGCAGAAGGATCTTGTGCTGCTTTCTCCCTTCTGCATGACCCAAGTTTCTATACAAGCACTAAGGGGCTTCCCCAGTTATTGATTACTCCAGCTGTAGTTGCGTGTTTTGGATAGCAGAAGTCTGGTAGGTCACAGTACTCAGATGCATTTGTGGTATAAACTCTGCAGCCCTCTGCAAAGTATCTCCTCTTCTATTCTATCTGTACAGGGGGCACATCGTGCTGTATTGTCCATCTTGGGGCTTTGTGTCATCTGCAGATGTGAACTGTTCGGCAGCAGCATTGGGTTCCTTCTGGGATTTCTTTAATTATTCAACTCTTATTTTAAGGGGGTAAAAACTGTGGTAAGGGTGTAATGTGATACTGGGTTAGCTTCTTAAAAATGCTTGGCTTTTAATTTAATTTGATGCTGAATAATGGAAAAGAAGGGATAACACAGTGCTTTGCATTGAGAGGGGGTATCAGCATAAACTTCCTGTTCAAAATAGCCTTCAGGAGGAGGAAAGCTTTGCCTGTGTCCTCAGGGTGGTAAGGTGCTAGCCACCCCTGGAAGGCTGCTCCACAGCCAGATTGTTTTCATTGGAAACACTTTGTTGTGATCCGCACCGGACTTTGTGACCCCTGGAAAAGCATCTGCATTGGCAGAGCTCTTGGTGAGGGAAGCAGGACTGCTTCAACCTGCGACTTCACCTGTTCCCATCACCTTGGTTATGGCAGAGAGGCACAAGTTCAGGTGGGAAACATGCTGTGGTTTACTCCTGTAGCTGTTACATCCATAAATGAAGGGTTTGTTTCCCTCTCCCAGCCCTTTTAAGCTGCTAGCTCAGTGCCTTCATAACCCCTGAAGTCAGCCAAATGTAAGAGTAACTCCTTGCTAAGCACAGGTTTTCCTGTGCATGTCCAACCTTGACCCAAGTGTTGGCTTTGTGCGTCTCTGATTTGCTCCTTCTCTGATGTGATCAAGTGTAAGCATGCCCTTCCTTACGCACCCCTGTGGACCTCTGTGCTCCAGGCAGCTGCACCATGTGCTGCTGTTAATAGCTTGCCCAGTCCTGCAGCTCGTGTGAGCGTGCACACAGTGCTCCCAAGTCCATGCTGTTGGTTTCCTGTCGTATTTCATGGCTCTTGATGGCAGCCCAGCTGAGGAGTTATGGAACTCATATCCTCTCTGCCTAGGAGAAAATGGCAAGTGGAAGATTTAATATCCCAGAGGGTTTAGTGTAGGAAGTTGTACCAGAGGGAAGAAGGTGGGGGTTAAAGCTTCAGGTCCTTTACAAATCTATGCAAGTCGAGGCTGCCAAAGGTTGGAAAGCTGTGAATTAAACCAGCTGAATTGCGTGCATGGCACGGTGTTGTAGCACTTTTCCTGAATTCCCTTCCTTACCAGTAATTCTAGGATTTACGTTGGGAGGACATGGCCTTGTTTCAGTTGGTGATGGATTTCACTTAGCAGTATGGAGCACTTTGTGATCAGGAAAGACAATCCTATGCTAAAATCTGTCATTGATTAGTCTGTGTTGCTTTGGGGTCATACATTAGGATCAGGTCTTGGTATCTACAGCAAACATTGAGTATTGGGATTTGGAGGGGGGTCTGCGTTTAAGCCATCTATTACATGCCTTGGATGAAAGCCTGCACTCTGTGTTGGCTGATGACAGACTGAGATCTCCAGGTCCTTCAAAGATGACCTGGAGATCCTTTAGAGACATTTCTGTGCTCAAGCTACTTTTTACAGTGGAAGGGGCTAAGGGCATGGATTAGGATATGATGCAAACTTCTAGACTGTGCTCAGAAGACAACAAATGCAGAAGTCACACACAGTGTTGTATCAGTAGCAAAGCACATTATCAGGACTGCCCAGGCACCCTAGCATGGCTTGCATCCCAGTGGAAATCACTAGTCTGCATTTAAGCAAGGTGTGAAGCAGGCGTCACATAGAGTGGAGGAAAATGAGAACTTAAGGGTGTCTTAAATCTTTGAGTCTAGAGAAATGGAGCAACTTTAGCAGCAGGTCATCTTGCCTCCTTAGGTCAAGCAGGAAGAGGTGATGGAGTGGTGCTGCTGTTTCAAGGCCAGGTTGGACAGAGCCTTAGGCAACATAGTCTAGTGACTGTGTCCCTGCCTGTGACAGGGGGTTGGAACTGGATGATCTTAAGGTCC
>JBCJKH010051044.1:44274-67965 GCA_039877255.1 Loriculus beryllinus | reverse complement strand
TGAGGAAGAAATTCTTTACTGTGAGGGTGGTGAGGCACTGGAATGGGTTGCCCAAGGAAGTTGTGAGTGCTCCATCCATGGCAGTGTTCAGGGCCAGGTTGGACAAAGCCTTGGATGGCATGGTTTAGTGTGGGGTGTCCCTGCTTATAGCAGGGGGGTTGGAACTAGATGATCTTAAGGTCCTTTCCAACCCTAACGATTCTATGATTCTATGATTTATTCCCACCCATACTTTGCCTTTTAAAGAATAAACACAAGTTTAAGCACATGGTCCAGAGCAGACTGCCAGCAAACTGGTAAACACCAAGCAAGCATGTAAGTGATGCTCCTCTCCTTATGAAATACTACACCAGTAACATCAGCTCTATGGAAATCTGGGCAGTATTACTGAATGTTGCCATTTGCAGCTCACACTGCTCTCACACAAAAATCTCTTATCGCACATTCTCTAAGATACAGAAGAATCCCATTAGCATCTGTATTAAAAGGACTTTGAAACCAAATCCTGGAGTTAACAAGCATGAAACACCAACCACAAAACACATCTAAACCACTTCTGGTTTCCCTGGAGGATTTTGGCTTTTATTTTTTATTATTTTTTTTCCCCTTTCTGTTTCTTGCTTAACAGCAAATGAAATAATAACAAATGGTTCTGATAATTAAATGCCTCCAATGTGTTTCTGGAGGCATTCATTCCTTTGCACTTGACTACAAGTAAAATAACTGCATGGTATGCTGCAGCAGAGTTTATTCTTCAAGAGTACCGCTTATGTACGTTCTCAGGAAGGGAAATAAAGTCACCAGATGCAACAGATACTAACATATCTCCATCAACTGGATCATATCAAAACAGAGAGACAGTAACACAACATAAATTATTACATAATAAAATGAACTGTCTCAAATTACAAAAAAAAGAGCTGCAAATAAAATGTGCTATTCCTCACCTGAAGATATTCTCTAGTTATAAATCCCCAGAAGCATAAAGCAATTTCAGCAAATCCTTGTTCACTTCTAAGACACAACCCACTTCTTCACGCAACAAATGACTCCTGGATGGACTCATAAAGAGGGCTGTGTAGGCTCTGCTGGCTTTCCAAAACAAAAGCTAGAAAACTCAACAAAAGGTCATGAAAGACAGCATGTTGCCTCATGCCTCCAAGCAGATGATTAGTCAGGCCACCATAAGTGACAAGGGAAGTTTAAGTTGCAAAGAAAACGTTTCCTCTTCCCTAATACGAGTGTAAAAAAAAGTCGCTGTGACATTATGCTGCTGAGTGTTGCAAGAGGAGAAAATTGAAACTGTTTTCATGAACTTTTTGACAAAGTCTAGAAACATGCAATGACTTTGGAAACCTTATAAAACTAATGAAAATGCTTCAGAAATATCAATGTCCATCCTCTTACTACTATAAATTAAAAGTAATTACTGTTACTTGAAAGTAAGCAATCTTACAATGAAGTTTCTCCTCCATTTTCCATCTTACTGAACTCACCAAATAAGCTAATATAGCTGCAATCTACTCCATACGTACTTCTCCAAGGGTTGCAGAAAGCTGACTACATTTCCAGCGATGACAACTCTGCATCTTTCTAGTTCATGGCAGACATATGGTACTAAACCAAAAAAAGAGCACAGCACACTTGCAGCAACGAATCTATGTCTTCCTCAAGTCAGCTCCCTGTAATTCAGTCCTCCAACGTGTAATAGCAAGGTTTATATCCTCAGCAGGAGGTTATGTTAATAACACTGCATTTCTCATATGGGAAGAGTATGACTGTAAGAGCAGATCCAAAAAATAACAATTATTGGTTTGAATAAGATACCAAAGTGTTAAAATATCTTAATGGGAAAAAACAAAAATCACTTCACACAGATGCTGAGTGATCCACAAGAAATAAATCTTTTTCTTTTTTTTTTTTTCTTAAACTCCCAAACTGATAGCACTGTCTTCTGGCACAAATTGTTGTTATTAGTCACAGAAGCTTTTTTTCCCCCCTATATATTTATTTATTTAGTCAAGTTTCTCCAGCCAAGAAATCACGGGCATGTAACCTCATAAGCAGGGAGAACAGATGGATGTTCCCAACAGGTTCTCCTGTACCCCCAGCTCAGCCTCCTCTTTCCAGCACACTATATTCTTAAGTGATGAGATAGAGGTTTGGCTGCCAGCACTACTATGTGGGCTCAATTTGCAGAGTGCCCACTCCAGTTATCTGGCCTACTCAGCCATGTCACAGGTGCCAAATGCTGGTGACTTATGACATTCAGGCTGCTCTGCTCTTCCGCTGACAATGCACTAGTACTCCTTCACTGGATAGGTATTGCCAACAGGAATCTTGCCACATGCAGTACAAAGGATGGACTGTAAGATTTTTAAAGAGTAATGTTCTGTTTTCCTTCTGCTTCAAATACGGCTCCACGCTGAAGCCTTGCACTATCTCTCACACCAGGATGCAAACACAGAGCTGCCTATTTTCCCTAGGGGTTTTTCTAAGGCATGCAGTACGAGGCACAAGTAGGTTCACATGTTCAAGTGGGACATCATAACAGTCCTTTTTTACAGGAGTTGCATTCCTCTTAAATTCCTGTCAACTCTACGTATCAATTTGAGATACATAAGGCTAATGTAAACTATTGAGAGAAAAAAGTGAACCAAACAAGACAACACAAAAAAACAGAACATAAGGGATGGCGTGAATTCAAGCACAGCCCCCGGCAACCTCATGTGCCAAACTACATAATCAACAATTCAGCAAAATAACCCAGGGTTTCAGCTCAGGAGCTCATATAATGAGACAAACCTAATGAAGAGCCAGCTGCAAGATGTCTGAGTTGCACTGACAATCAGCCTATGCTGCTGGCTGTGCCCAGAGGAGAGGCCAGGACAGGCAGCAAGCCTTCAGGGGCAGCAGGGGAACTATAAATTCACACCCAGTTCTCTTGTCCTTTTTTTTTTGGCTCTCTATTTAAATCACAATTCCCAGAATTACAAGCTCAGGCACAGATGTGTACCTTGCCTACGCTGTAATTTTAATCACACTAGTGGGGGCTCCCTAGTTTGTACTACACAAGTGGAATTGGAATGAAGTAATGAAGCCTAAAGATGACTGTACAGCTAAAGTTATCTCAGATGTCGTAAGTTAATGTCCCTGTCCTTTGTACCAATGCTATGCTGCAAAACCTGACAAAATCCCTTTTGGACTTCTGCTGTAATGCCTCCAATACCTTAACTAAAATTTACAGTAGAATAAAATTTCAAACCTCTTAAGTATGCCAGATATTGAATACTATTTAATGAGCAGAAAGCTCTCACTCTGTTTTTCTTCCTAATTCTGCTCTATGTCCAGTGAACCCCTGTAAATCAGGCAGAAGCACCAACTTCCACCAGCACCTACAACTGCAAGTGGTTATAAAAGCAGACTTACACTTCCTCATCTTCAGTATACTGAAGGAAATTTACTTTGCTTTCAAGATTTGTTGTTCTTCAACAGGTCCTTTCCTCACCCTATTCTAAAGATATTTCAGAGCTATTGAAAGGATGGGCTTTTGAATTTATTTCTTATGATCTACGTATACTTCCTTATTTTATTTTTCTTTTATATTTTGATTTTCTGTTTTGACAATCAGTTCTTTTAAAACTTAAGAGAAACCAATCAAAATTCTGGGTCATGCATTAAAAAAAAACCCCACATAGCTACTTCTGCCCTAAGATTGCTTTCTGCAGGCATCAGAGGAAAACAACCTAAAGACCTTTCAGTGATACCAAACTATGAAAAGAGGTAATTTGTGCACTGAGAACACGTCAGTTGATCTATGCCTATTGTCAGAATTCAGATGGCTTTTTCCTACAGAAGTACCAGTTCAAGTCTCAAGCACATATACAGATTAAATATCCTAAAATAAAAGATGCCCCCCACCTTTAATCAGACATAAACACTTAATTATGACTTTTTAGAGGCCTGCAATACAGGATTGAAGGGGATCAAATCCCACAGTCCTCACATCATGGTAGTTCTGCTTATGAACCCTTTACAACAAAGCAAAATCAAAACACAACAACAACAAAAAAAACAGTTCAAGTTAATTCTCTTTTTGTCTTTACTAATTCTAGTGGAACCCTTCCAGAACATTTTTACTCTGAAGATGAGGAAGTTTTCTTCCCAGTTGACTTCTTATCTTTGTTAATAGGTGACCATCCCTTCTTGTACCAACAGTGACTGTTAAAGAGAACTGGCCATTTTTCCTCTACTTTTTTCCCTTCAACCTTTCGTTTTCAGTGTGGCCTCTTCTACCACTGCTGCACCCTTCATCCTTGAAGCGTTTTCTCTATACCCACTTCTGTTTAATTTCATCTTGAATACAAACAATCAGAAATACTTGTGTTCTTCCATACAAATTTCACCACCAGGGTTTTGAACCACACACTGATGAAAATCAACTACCGCTTCTGTTTATTAGAAATGCCTTTTCAGACAGGATGGAATTTGTCTTTTTAACACTTACAGCCATTCTGCAATTAATTATCAGGACTTTATCCTCCACAGACAAGCAGCTCCGCATACAAAACTAAGGATTTTATCCCATATCTACTACTGTGACCTTTAACGCATTCCAGTTCTTCCCTCATTTCCAGCCCTTCTTTATAGGGCAGTGCCTCTCACAAAGTCTCCTCAGCAAAATTTATTAGCACACGTCCACTCCCTTAAGCCAGGGTAATTAATGAAAATATTATGTACAATTTGTCTCTTGATCAACCTCCAAGCCTTTTGGAAAGAGGCACTTCCTTCAGCAGTGCTCAGGCCACCTCATCTTAGCATTACAAGGCTGACAGAGTTTTGGTAAGAATGGCAAGCCTTGCGACCTCAGTGATGACCAGTTTACCTAAGACTCCCAGCCTGCATCGAAGTTCTGGTGCAGACAGTCAGCCCTAGAACAAATTGACCACAACATTACGAAGAAAGACCTTTACCCTAAGTTATGGTATCCTGTGATATTCTCCTGGACTTACCTGTTAACCCCAGTGCTAAATTCCATCTCAGAAAGATGTAACTTAGCAGCTTTTTCTATTGCTGATGCCCTTCCTCAGAGCCATCATCAACATCTGCATATGCAGAATGGCAGCTGCACTTGCATCTGGACAGAATGGAGCAGACAATCCTGCAAAACATAATCTATCAGTCACCACACATGTTCACTGCTCTTTCCTGGCTTCCTTATTCTTTCTGACCAACTTCCTTGCTTCTCCCCTGATACCCATTGAAAGGGAAATCATTTCACACTTAGCAGGAATGCTGTAGCCAGCTTTGTAATGGACCAACCCGAGGGCCAAACTCCTACTTACACACCTTCCCGCCCTAACTCTGCAATCTATGACCAACATGGCCCTTAGTGTCTTGTCTTTGACTGAGATGCCAATTGTATCCAAACAATAAAAAAATCAGATCACACAACTGTGTTCACTGAAAGCAGACAATACAATCATGCAGTCATTGCAAGATTGCTGGGTTATCCTCCCCTCAATACATGCCTTAACTTATCATCAGGGTAAAGCCTGTAAGAGGTAACACTGCATCATTTCTGAAACTCTAAGTAAGAAACCTGTAATTCACATAGCTATTTACAAGCCACAAAGGTAGTTAACCTCCAGTACCTAATGTCAGCATGAAAAAGCATCTATGCACAGCAAGCTTTAATCATACTATAAGAAACAGAAGATGGAACTGCAGACATATAAATTGCTTTTACAGGGCATTACAAGACAGGTTTACCCTCCCCCTAATTCCTCTTAGGTGCTGATGCTCTTGCAGTCACACAACACCACAAAGCCAGCTGTGCTCATGCCTATATGGCTGTGCTGAGTTACCAGCTGGGCTTAAAACATGACACTTGGCTTTTTTTTCCCCTTTCTTCCACACATGCTGTTTGGACCTGTAGGTCAGGACTGCAGGAGTCAGCATCCCATTGCCTGCAGAACTGCCAATACATTTACTACCCAAACACCACGCCTTAAGTCCCAGCCTTAGAGCCATAAATGTGAATAGAACCAGAAAGAACACCTACACATCACGACACAAATTAAAACCACAAGTAAATAATTTCTAGACTATTAGAGGGATCAATCACTCTCATAGAGACTGTCATAAACCAGGCTGGCAACAATATCCCAGCTTTGGTAGAAACTTAAGTTCACAGGACTCAGCTGACACACAAGGGCCACTCCTTCAGAGGGGTAGGAGACAGGGTCTTCTTCCTAAGACTGGCCTCACTAGCTTTACTTTGTTACACAAGTGCAACATCACCAACAAGCGTTATTTAAGGAAAATCAAAGACAGAGATAACATAAAAGCTTGAACTGGCTTTTCTTGTCCTTTGTGACTTTCAAAACACAAATTCTGTGGCTTCTCAAGAAGCGTTCACCTGTGTATCAGGTACATGTGCTACCTCTTTCCATCTACCAGTCTCTTCCTTTCTCCCTCTCTTCACACCCTGAGAAAAGATGTCAAAGTCATACGAAATGACAAACACACTCACTCTCCTTTGGAACAGACAAACCCAGATCATACAATACCACTTCCTGAATGCCCACACAATCATATTGAAAGCAAAGGCCAAAGTCACTTTAAAATCACATTCAAAAGCAAGAGCAACAAAAAGTAAAAGTGGAGACTTCATAATCCTATTTTTAGAATGACTAAATATTGTTTGAATTAAAAAATGGGTATTTTCACTCTGGACTGGTAAATAAAATTACAATATATAAACACTGTCATTAACCATTTTGATGGGTAATATAGTACAATAAGAATTTTGCCCCAAATGCTGTTTAGCTCAAATTCTTACACTGATTGCTTAGCATCAGTTATTACACATAAGCAACAACCCCCTCCCCCAAACCCTACAACAACAGAGGAAACAAGAACTAGTGGGACAGACTGATTTGTGAAGCAGAAACTGCCTTTTACTAGATGACTGCAGGGAGCTTGGCACAATAGTACTTGCAATCTGATTAGCATGGCTTACTACTTCTTTTATTAAATAATAATCTACAATAATGAACCCTCAGATGATAGAGATTAAATAATTCAATATTACAGTAAATTCAGGTGGTACTAAACACATGACCAGATTTGATTCTTTGAAGAGATTCTAGTGTGTGTTAACTGATCATCAGGACTGTCCTCTGAATTCACTGCTCCATGTCAGCTGTGTGTATACACATCACATGAGGGATGCTAACGCCTATCACTTAATCTCATTTCTGCTACCTTGCTGACACAGTGACACATCCAAACACTTAGCCACAACCTTCCTCTGCAGTGGATACAGACAAAATTAAGCCCACTTATCAGCCCAAGCTCTTCTCTCCTTTGCACGCAGCCAGATAGGAGCCCCACTCCAGTGCAGATGCTAAAGGTCTTTTCAGTTGGAGAAATGGGTCATGTCAGTGCATTCACAAAAAGCCCCAAAGGAAGAAGCATGTGTTTCAGCACAGTCTTTAGCCCCACAGCCAATTGCCTTTTGCCAGTCATCTACAGTCAGATAAACAGGCCATCATCAGCAAAAGCTTGGTAAGAGTCCCACGGAACACTGAAGGACAGCAGCCAGGGCCCTGAGCTCAACCCTTGAAGAAAACACACTGTTTTTCTCAGATGTTTCATCATAGAACCAAGGGAAAAGTCTTATTCTAAACAATATAACAAACCTGAAGATTTCTTTTTGGCAGTCTCACACATACATGAGCGAAAGAAACCATAAAAGCAAAATAAGAAAAACTGCCCCAAGTAGAAGAGAGCATGTGCTTTTTAATTAATCATACTTTCAACTATTGGCTGCTTGAAAAGGACAACTGCATAGATGAAAGCACGGTCACACACCAGAAATCTTATTGCTGCGAACAGAACTAATTCAAACAGGAAAACACCTCACTCATCTTAAATTTTAGGATGGAACAACAGCCATTAATCATGTGACAAATTGATGTAACGCATGTCTTCAAAAATCCTCTCCAGCCAGGGATGCTGCAAGACACATTCATTTTCGGCTTTTACTCCTAGTTGAGTTTCCATCTGCTGCCATGCTTTCAAACCCTAGCTACTTACTACACAGATATTAACACACTTGCCTGCTTTCATAGCCTGTTCTCTGAGATGCAAAACCATCACTCTGAGAAAGTACATCACAAGCCTCCAATGGTAAGCAAGATGCAGATGTTCTGAAGGACATGAGCTAAGTAGCTAATGCAAGCAAGCTGAAATTTCTCATGTATGGGCTTTTCAAGCTGTGCTCATAATGTCTGCCAAAGAGACGTGAAGTTTCCTCAAAGGCCAAAGAAAAAGATGCTTCCATGCTGAGAAGGAACCACCACTATTTTGATACAAGGTACAATTCCATTATCTGCAGGAAATTCTGCAGAAAGGACAGGAAAGAAATCCCTCAAATAAATGAGTGACTGCAAAAATGATTGGACACTGTGTATGATGAAGGAGAGAAAGTGAAGAAAACAAGATTTTCAGGGCTTGCTGTAAGGCCAGGAACACAACTATTCCTTTTACATCTATTCACATGCCAGGTGTTCAGCAAACCACACATTTATGGGTTTATAAAAGGAAAAGGGCCACGGCTTTCAAAAGTGGTCATCTTTTCTCAGTGTACTGTTTAGAAACTCAACAGGTAAAAGCAGGGAATTAGCCTTAAGCACAATTATATATTTACCATTCTTGCCTGCTGCTATTCAAGTATTTCTCTGTATTCCCAAAGAAATAATCCAGTAAATTATGTTCTGCCCCACGCTGACCTGACTGTTTTTCATCTGTGAATTCTGTGCTGTTCCTGTTCTGCTTTCAAGGCAAGCTCAGGCAGCAGATTGTCCTGCATGGTCTGGCACCATTAGATTGCACTCTGCAATCCTGCATTTCACTCTCCTGGAGAGAGCCATCTGCTCTACAGGTTTTAGATGCTGACCACCTGGGTGGAAGCAACTTCATTAAAAATGAAAAAAATAAAACACTAGTAAAAAACCAAATTATTAAAAAGTCCTTTTGCACAGTACTACTTCCACTTATTTAGGATGTATGTGTGTAACAAAAGTATTCTGTGTTGTTAAAGGCACATTGCATATACAGTTCCTGGTTATTACCATATCTAGTAATCAAAGACTTCTTGCTTTTGTTACTTTGTTCCAATCCAGTGGGTTTTTTTCACAGTGCCTTAAACTTCTGCATAAATTTGATGGGTCCATTCGTACAAGCACCACTGATTTCTAACTGGAGCAGATACCTAGAAAATCCACATGAATGCTTTAAACTCATTTAAAATTAATAAGGAAAAGGCAACAGTGAAGTTGGAGCAGGTAAACAGAAGAGTTACATCAAAGAGGAGGAATTAAGAAGGGAACTATTTTTTTGCTAGATGAAAAACATAAACAGCATATAAAAACTATGAGCTGGGAAGTGCCTTATTAATCCAGCCAACATGTATGAACAGGGAGCTTTTCAAAACCTTTTAACATCTGCCTGATTCTGTCCCTTGTAAATCCATTTCTTCAGGATGAATCAAAGACCTAGGCAAAGTACTTCCTGAAAGTCTTTAGCTATAGACAGCCCACTGCATACGTCATTATACACAAATCCACAAGGCAGGTGGGAAGGGTACAAGAAAATTAACTCCTCAAATTTTACCATTTGCTTGGGTGTTGTTTTCTGGGAGTTCATAATCCATTCCAGTTTACCACTTAAACCCCAGAAATCTTCTGCTTCCTAGAACACTACCATTATTATTTGTTCTGCTTGTATAACACTCTGCTCTTCTGAATAGTAAATAAGCAAACTACACATTTCATCCATGTCCCGTTCCCATTACACTTTTAAAGAGTACTCCATGTGAGGCAGCTACTGCCACAGCCTTTCTGACAAACATCAAATTAATAACAACTTCCCAAAGAATAAAGCATCAAACCTCACCATGCTCCAAGAGAGTACAAAAGGCCACACCACACAATTTTCAAGGTTTTATAAAGTATGGGGGTTTTAACTGTTCAGCTCGAAGATTAGAGCAATGTATCTAGCCACTCTATAAGCAAACATGTCCTGCTGTTCCCAGAAGTGAGCATCTCTTTCAAATTCATTTCCAAAGCAGCATCTGAACTAGGTCATTCTTTAACTCTTGATCTCTGCTGGTAAGAAACAGCAGCTCAAGCAAACAAAACTATTAAAACATACATACACAGAGAGATGCCTAAGTGCTATAACAGACACAATAAAAAATAGTGGTTAAATACCACTGAAGGTTCATCCGTTTTGAAGTGACTATACCAAACACTGTAAAATACCATTTGCAATCTCTTGACTGTGCTTAACCCCAATGTTAAGGAAGGGTAATAGCGAGACGCCAAAGAGCAATACCACTAGGCATGTTTAGACTAAGGAGGAAACACATTGACTTCATCTTCTTCTGAGGTCAACTGCACAAATAAAATTGTTTTGCCCTTTAGAAGTAGCTATCCTTAGAGAACTTCCAATTAGTTTATTAACCAATAAATTATGTTTCCCACTGATTACTATGTACCCATGCTTTTGCCCTTCCACTGAAACCGTTAGATGAAGGTGCAGTGCCACTGGCACAATCACAACAGTCATCAGCCATCATTGCAGCCCCTATAGTCTCTGAAGCTGAAAGCTGACAGCTCAACCGAGCTACCACAGGCTTAACTCAGCCTAGCAGAAATAACCATTTTGTAATTCTTCTGTAGACAATCCAGTGACAAAAATATCATAACAAGCAAGATGTTCAGTGCTACAGAACTACAGCCACCCCGAATTGTGTTAGGGACCAATACAAGTGGTCACTTCCATAGTTGATGTTGTTACAAAGCAAAGAAAAGCAGCTGCCTATGAGCTGCTAATGATGGGAACAGCAAACAACTGCCAAGAGCAATTGGTCTGCCCAGGCAGTATATAATAAACTAACAAATAAAATAAGGAATGGAAAAGGCACATTAGAGTCCAGAAAAAGTTGCTACTAACACAGGTACCAACACAGTGTTAACACCTAGTTCTCTGTGATATTTATTGCTACATACTGTAGCTACCTCATGGAATAAACAAACAACTTACTATAGCTTTCTCTGACTTACAGAAATACCAAAGTAGGAAGGCTGTACAGAAGCCCTGAGACAAGTAACCTAAAGAATATCTGCTTCAACCTAAAAAGGTGCTTTCTTGAGAAAATCTTCAAAAAAAAAAAGTGTTAACAAACAAAAGCACAGCTGAAAGCTGTGAGCAGATTTGTGCTCTGCTCTGTCAGAGTGCACATGGGTACAGAGCCCATAAGCTGTCCCTGAGATCAGAGCCTCCTATACAAAAACTCATCTCAGCAAATACTCTGCCTAGTTATGAAATCTTCACTACAGTGACCATCATCACTCAAGATTAACAGCAGTCATTTGTTAAGCAAAGGGCCAAGCTGTACATCTCCTTCGAGAACTGCAGCAAATGGTTCTTACTTCAAAAGCCATCCTTAGTAAATGAATTGGAAGTTGATTCTTCCTAAATTGGGACCAGAAAACACACATGCCCAATTACAGAGCAAAAGAAGGTCTTTTAATATCCAAATCCAGTGGAAAAAAAGGTCATTTAATATCCCTTTAAGTGAAATACTAGATTTTTCAGTAGTGTCACATCTGTTACTGCAGTCTACCCTGTATGTAGAGTCTAAAATCACCACGTAGCAGTATTTTAGCACTTGTAGTGTTATTACTAGCATTACCAAATGCAAACTGTATTTCATACTATGGGATATGAGAAGCCAAAAAAAGACCTAAAAGTTTCAAGTCCAGCCAAGGGCTAATGTAGTTTATCTGCTTAAATTTCAAAGTTGCACAACTCTTAAGTCTTAGAGCTGCAATAAATTTTAGCTCCTTTATGAGTAGAAGTATTTTTAATTAATTTTCTTTTAAAAACACCATAATTAACCCCAACTCAGAGAAATCTAAAGCAGACTCCATTTTCCCTGAGGGAAGAGATATTCCTCCTTACACGAAAATTGTGCTTTGTTTGTTTGTTTGTTTTGGGTTTTTTGTTGGTTGGTCTGTTTGGTGTTTATTAAAGCAATGCTGCGTCTTTCTCCAGAATTTATTAAAATCTTTTAACAAACATAGATTAACTAATGTATCTTCCCATTTCTTCGCAGCCCAGGAGTGATTTAAACAGCTTTTTAAATCAAGCTGAAACTCTGTTTCCTTCATGCAGATGGGTAACTCAACAGGTAGCAAGGCAACTCTGTGGAATTCACTGTAAATAAGCCTGTTGAAGTTATCTGGATTAGAGGCAGAACTAAAATGGGAAATGGTTATTCTTCTTTCTTTCTAAATACAAGTCCTTATTCTACAAGGCCTTTTGTATTGCTGCATATATAACTGCCTGCCCTCCTTGCAAAAGAAGGAACAAGCTGTAGGTGAAGGAAGTGTCCTTCAGCAGTCAGAGGGGTGTCATACACCTTGGGGCTTCACAAGGCACATTCCTAAGAGAGGGCATCTTACCCATCTATCCCTCATCCTGCCTCCAAGACATTCTCCAGACTTCTAGGGAAACTAAGGGCAAATCTGACCTTTGAAGGCTGGGCCAAGGTTATTGTCCTGCTCCCAGCTTTAGACTTTTGAGCTTACCCTGTAGGCAAAAGATCTCACCCTTCTGCATGGGGATCCTGATGTTTCCTGATTCATCTCACATATGAATCGCAACAGCCAATACAGAATTGGCATACTGGTATCAAAAACCTGCAGCTCTATTTCAGCAGCCTAAAAAACATTCAGAGGAAGTTCTGCATTTCCATATACCAGCCCTCACACACCGCATTTAAAGGACAGCCAAAAACAAGCACCAATTTAATGTGTTTCTGAGGAAAGGAAGTGACAGAGAGGAAGGTTGCTCCAGATAGAACAAAGAGAAAAAATGGGAAGAGCCAAAGTGGGATGTATTGAGAAAACAGAGACAGGACTGAATGGAGTCACGGATAGCTTTGAAAGCTGATGTGGAAGAGAGATGCAGAGGACGATGACTGAGTGAGAACCCGCACAGGGCTTTTGACAAGGCAAATGTGCTGCTGTGCTTGCAATGAAACAACTTAGTACAGCACAAATTGCTTCAAAAACATACTGTGTGATACTTTTAAGAAACAGAAATTTGAGTGATTTAGATTTTTCCTGTTTGAGAGTGCCTGTTTTCTAATCTAAGAACATCTGAGAGAATGTGGGAATGGAAAGCTTAATTTTCCTCCTGCCACCATACTCTCTGTAAGAGGCTCTGATAAAACAAAATGGGGTTTAAATAGAAATAAAATATAATAAAACCGAAACAAACAACCAAGCAGGAAAAATAAATCCTCCCTAAACCAGCAACAACCCCACATTTAAGTAATTCTCAGCTCCAGTATTCATGTTCACCCAAACATGAAATAGATGTAAACAGATGTAAAGTTGTGTGGTCATCCCAGGAAGGCTGGGAGCACTGCATCAACCACTTAAGATTCTCCAAAAGGAAAATACAGAGAGATGAAGAGACAACATCAAAAAAATCAACACATCAGGTCTCCGCAGCCTAGATGAAGAATACAGCTAAAAGCTTCCCACCAGAACTAAATACAAGTTGAATAAATATTGGCATTCCTTATACATGGATAGATGGCTTCTTTTAAGGATTGCGTAAAGAGGATACAACAAAGAGCAGGCAGAAAACCATTTATCACCAAAGAAAAGAAAAAAAAAGTCTTTATAAACAGGCTTTATGATTGAAAAGGAGAAAGAAAAAAAAAGGAAAAAAGAAAAAAAAGCAGAAATGGATGCTAAAACACCAGAAACTACTTAACTGACACTCCTTGGAGTACAACAAAATGAAACTTGCTAGGATAGAATTCACAACCTTGGGAAGACTGCAGCAAAACAGAATACAGGCACCCCTCATCAAGAGTTACATCTAGTATATAATCAGCACATATTTAGTACATAAGTAACAAACACCATTGCAAACCAAGCCATAATTTTGAGCACTGGCATAAGCAATGTTGCTACTTCTGGAGAAGAATGATAGCTTATTTACTGTAAACACTTCAAATATCTTTAAAGATCTACATCAAATTTATGCACTGTCCAATGCCTTACCAGCATAGAATGCAGCATGTGTGCACATATACACACAAGTGCATGAAGCCCAACTTAAGTAAGTGTAAGCCTTGTACCTTGTGTGTTCATACACACATACTGATTTCAGCTTTTCTTTCAGCCTAGGAGTGAACAACTGTCCCCCGTTACACTGATTCTACAGAGAAGTATTTCAATGAAAACAAATACAACATTTTCACCTTTTGAACAAATTTCACAAGTATAATTTAGGCCTATCTACCAGGTAGAAATCGTAGCAAAGAACAACATCATGTTACTCAGTATAGCATCAAGCTGGACTGAATTTCTTGATGACAGAGTATGACAGCCCATTTGACACAGGATGACTCAAGTACTGCATCTATAATTATTCTGCAATGCTCAGAAAAATTCAGCAGATTTTCCATACAGTAGCAATGTAAAGGACTATAGCAGATTACTTTAAGAAACGTGGCGTTTCTCCTATAATTTAAATATCATACCATAAGAAAATGAAAAAAGCATTACATGCTTTGGCTATGCATATTAAGCATGCCCAGATTATACATTTGACTTGACTTTCCCAGGTACTGATATTTATAATTTCCTGAGGAAAATATGTCAAAGAAATGACAGGGTGCCTTCAGCTTTCCTAATAAGCAAACGTAATTTCAGCCTAAGGGGTCACAGCAGTCTCAGCTAATCATGATACTCACTACTGCAGTGGTCTCAGACATGCTCAAGCAAAATGAACTGCTTCAGCACACTAACCCAGCTAAAAGCCAAGCACTAGATCTAATCATGTCGGTTTTGCCAGGTTAGATTTCAGTGGGCTTAGCATGGGTATGGGGGGGGCTGCTGGACCCAGAGGGAGAGGACAACCAGCAGACAAGGTCACAGCACAGCGCCCAGCCAGCCAAGAGAGAAGCCAACATCCACGCTAGAGGACAGGGTCACTTACACCGGGCTCAGCTATTCAGGAGCCTAAAGGAAAATGAAGGACCTACCTCTGCTCACCTGAGGAAACATCTTCTGCAGAACTCATTTCGTTCCTTTCAACCAGCAGTAAGTATGCTGGTATTAGTATAATAAGTCAGTGATTGCGTCAGCCCAGAAAGGATATTTGCAGTTATGTGGCTGGCAAGCTAACAGCAGAGACAGCACAAGAACATGCTCTAAATTCCTTACGTAATGAGCCAGGTTTACTATTACAGCCAATTTTACAAAACCGTCTCATTTTAACTTTAAACTCAAAAAAGCAACAGTGCATGTTTAAAAAAAAAAAAAAAGATACAAAGAGATTGCTCTTCATATATCTGAAAAAGGAAGCAATTAAGACTTGTACTTTTTCCAGTATCATCAAGGACACTGGAAAATTGCAGAGGAAATAAGAAGATTGCCAGGAATTATACTACTTTTGCAGATGAAAGGATAGCGAAGGAGTGGCAGAAGAATGAGCTGTCTTCCATATTGTGTAGTTAATTTCCCCACTGAATTGTCATCGCAATGCTTTTATTTCAGAGTTTACCACACAATTGCAGAGACACGAACTGCTTCCAAATGCAGCTCAGATTTTCAGTCCGGAACTACATTACCATCTTTATACTTCACAAAATAAGCCATTCTGAAGATGGTAGCTGAGGTAGCTCCAAACCCCAATGGATCCAAAGTGCAGATCGATCAATTAGTTTCACCAGCTCTGCTTTTTCTACCCACAAACTGGGTTACGTTAGAATTTCTTGGTTTTCTGTATCTTAAGATACTCAGTATATCAGCCATAACCTCCAAAATACTGTACTTGTCCAGCTGCAAAGCCCATGTGTGCATCCCCTTCACAGTTTGATTAGTGTATTGAAGTAACGTACGTAGCAGGCACCATGAAAACCCAGATCAAGCAGTCACTGAAATGCAGACTTTCCACACATGGAACACAGTGATATTAACATACTAATTATATGATTCTTCACAACTATGTTTAAACCATCTTAAACAGCCACAATACTTAAAAAAAAGGCCAGGAGAGACAATTTTTTGTGTACTGTAGCATAAGTTTTTCTATATATTTAAGCTAAAAGGAGAGCCATCATTTGTCATAATGTCTATCAGAAGACCTAAAAGTTACTGGAAGTGTATGATGGTAATGGAGAATTAGGAATTTCTCATCTCTCAGTCTTTCTCGCACCACCTTACCCATCCTTTTATCCTCAGAAAGAGGATCAAAAGCTCCTATCTTGGACAACACATGTTAAGTAGATCACAGGTTTCCCTTACATAGTTTATTGAGAATGCAAATATTATCTTAGTCTTAAACTTAACCATAGCCCCAGAGATAAGGCTTTTCTTTTTTCATGTGATTTTCACTATGTGGGGTTTTTTTTTCCTCATTTCTTATTGATACTTTCAAACCCAAACTATTTAATTTGTGACATGAAACACATGGTGTTGCAGCAAAAATAACACTTCAAAAATCTTCTCCTTCCACCTAACTGCATCCTAGTGAAAGGTTTTCTTCTCTTTATTTTTGCAAGTCCTATTGCCACAGCAGTGCAGGAAACGATACACACTCAGAACATCTGGTAGATCAAAATAGAAAGGTGTTGGGCAGAAAGTGTCATATATTATTTCTTCCTTAAGTAGCTCATAACATTAAGGTGGGTTTTTTTTAAATATATAAAACTAGAAAACTTTACTTTTCAAAGTGTCCAAACCCATTGTATAAACTAAAGACATCTCCAGTACCCCAAATCTTGTGAAGAGGCCTCCCTGCTTCCCGTTACTCAACCTCTAGTAGACATTTCTCTCTGGAGTGAAACTGGGCAATTCAAAGAATCAGCTTTTGAATTCCTATTGGTTAGGACTTCTAAACTATTCTCCCCCTACCTTCTCCCTTCCAATATTTACCTTTACACCAGGCTCTTCGTGTCTGTTTCTAAATGACACAGATATCATGTGAGTAATCTCTTCTGGTTGAAAATGCAATTTATTTTAATTGGAACTGAAAACTTGTTTGAGGGGTGGCAGGAGGAAACTGTTCCTATTTCCTGCTATAGTTCTCTCAGCATCTAATTACACCCATAAAGAGAAACAATGGGGAGGCTGTGTGTTATTCAGTTTAATGTGGTTAATTATATGATTCCCTGTATGCATGCAAATACACCAGAGCCTCACAACTGATACAGCATCCACACAACATATTTATCAGCTATAACAACTGGTCTTTGAGATCATGCAGAATACATACTCTAGATATAAATGCTTGTTTTACTGGAAAGGTTTCTACTCCACAAGAATGGGAATGCAGCAGAACAGACACCAAAATAAAAAATTCTATACATTAGCTTCTGTGTTTCCCACAAAACTCTGGTCAATATGAGTTAATTTCTTGCAATTAGAAACAGGAGAATTTGGGGAGGTATATTTTTATACCCCCTACACCCCAGAATACTAACAGGAGTTAAAACACTCCCAAAAGTTTGAAGAGATTTGAGCCTCAGAATTCCTCAGACTGGAACAAAGGTACCAGTCAGATTTTTTTTTTCTAAGGCCATTTCTGTGCCTGGGTACTCCTGAGGACACAAAAATCAGATTTTAAATATTATCTATCATTGAGGCCAAGGTTTCAATTGGGACAATGACACATCGGGTGGATGGATCCTCATTATTACTCACTCTTTCAAGTCTTGCATAAGCAATGCTTTGTGAGTCCAGAGGCAGAGAGGGTAGGTGGCCAAGAAGGGTATAAATGAGGCAGCTGCAGGCACTCAAAACAGCCTCTGAACACCATGCTCTACTCCACATACATCAGTGAACTTAATGGGGAATAATCATCAGTTGGACACTGCGAGTAAAATAGCTCTTAATGACAGCTGAAATGTCAACACCGACTGTCCCAGGAAGCATGTGTGAAAGGACCCAGTCTTGAAAATAGACAGACAACTCCAAGCTCAGAGAACAACTCTTCCAATGCCAGATTTTTCAAGAATAAAGTCACCAAGGGGGAAAAAAATAATAAAAAAAATAGGGAGAAGGAGCTGCATATGGCCTTTCCTCTACGAAGAGTCAAAGTGTTTGAGGCTTAGCATGAAACTGTCTGACTGAGCTCAGCTGAGTCACCAGGGTTCCTGAAGCAAAACAGACAATGTGGATAATTGATGAAACAGCAGCAGACATTAAGAGGGACAGTCTTGATGCTTAAAGAATTTGATGGCTCCTGTACAGAGTTAATTTCCCTCCCTACACAGTTGGAACAGTAGGAGGTCTGTTCAGAAACCTTGTGTTAAGAGGAAAGAGGAATGTGTGCAAGTTGGAAGGAAGAAGATAGATTAGTTGAGAAAAGAGGTGGTAGAATTTAGCCCTGATCTATCTTTGCAGCTGGGGCCAGCCAACCAAAATTATTCTGTAATTTTAAGGAAAGGGCTTAATGTAGGAAGAACATAATAAAAATAACATTATCTTCATTTCTGAATGAAACCCTATGCTGAAAAGAAAGCTTTAGTTTGGAGATGAAGGTTACTGATGCTTAGGGAAAGCATGTGATGAAATAAGAACAGAAGAACCTGCAAATGTAAGAGAAGATAGATGTCTTTTGGCAGACTAATGCTTTTGACTTTGTTCAAACTAGGTAAAGTGAGTAATTTAGCTTCAATAGCACAGTGAATAACTGCTATTGCTAGGAAGTTTTAACCTTTACCCACTGAATTAATGTTAGACCTTGAAAGCTCTTCTCAGAGAAAAAAAGCTTTATAGAAGAACTAGCAAAGATGATATTCATATTCCTGCTATTCTACAGATTAAAAAAAGAAATACAGACCTTGAGATTTTATAACATGATCAAACCTTGTTCTGTGTAATTCATGCATGAACTTAGAATTTTTGATTATGTAACTGAAATGCATTTCCTTCTGCCATAAAAATCTGCACCAAGCAGAGGTGGCAGATCATAATTTCATTGCCACTTCAAATCAACACGAACCCAGTTTATTTTTCACTGCCTCCCCTCATGTAAGATAACCTGAAATTTTCCCCAAATGTTAGTTTAGAAAAAGAAAACCAGACTTCAAAATAAAAGGCTGGCTTGCACTAATTGCTTATGTTCTCTCCCACACTTCTGGTAGTTTTCCAGCCTGTGTCTATAGCAACAACTGGAGATCTTTGAGTTCTGGCCTTACCATGATGGCTATTCTTTCCCTCTTGCACATTAAAGAACATACGGCCTGTATGGCAGGTACCTCACAAAGGAGCCATACATACCAAACACAAACCACCAGATGGCATCTTCAACCAGTTGCATTTTAAGCAGCTCATACCTTCAGGAGGTAGTGCATTTGATGGTCCTTGTACTCTGAAGTCTCAATCCACTATACTACAAAAAGCAAAAACACTTTTGAACACCTAGGCTGTAGACAACAGTGTGAAAGTTACTTAGCACTGCTAAAATCATCAGTTTACTCAGTTTGTTCCCTCAATGATTCAGAGTCTCATAGAAGTATTTGCACCATGCTTGATGTCCTCTCCCCACACATGGCCCTAACGCTTCTTCTCTAAGTTTACAATAAAATCTAAGTGCAATGCAGTTGGATTTCCACTGAGGGACTACCAATTTCCATGGGATTTAATTACATTCAGTGCTGGCCCTTTATATTAAGAGGTGGTTTTGACTACAAATAACCTCTATGTGTGTTTGGAAATTAAGTTTTTCCATTACAGTGAGTAAATCTATATCCAGTAGCAGGCACACCATCAAAAACAAAACAAAACAAACAAAAAAAAAAGCAACAAGAAAAGAACCAAACCAAAACCCCCAAACACCAGGAAATTCTAAGAGAATCAGCGGACTACAAACCTATTTTTAATCTACTGCAATCAATCATTAAAGTAACAAGTATAGCAGGCAAGCCACCCTAGAATCCTTAACTATGATTGCTTTATTGTACTTAGCAACCTAGTCTCACTTTAACACTGGCTTACTATGCTAATCTCACTCCAAGTAAAATATTGGTGAAATGGTTCTCGCCTGTCATAGGTTTAATAATTAACTGCAGTTTAGAGACACATTTTATCATTTGTTTAGAACCTGAAGATGACTTTCTTCTCAAAGGAGTTTTACCCTCTCAACTAGAGGCTTTGAGATTATCCGGGGGAAAAAAAAGATATAACCTAGTTTTAAGTGTATAGGCTGATCTCAAACAGTTCTTAGGTCTACTTTACTTTCGTATACCTACAATGAGTTTAGATTTTCCTCTCTTGAAGTCTGGTAAGAGCCAAAGGAAATGAAGTGGAACAAAGAAGCAACATTAGCTTTCATAAATTAATGTTCTAGACAACCCTGACTATTGCCTGTGACAGAAAGCAAGCCAAGCAGAAAGAAAATGGAACTGTGCTTGCAATACCACTTCATCAAAGGCTCAAGTCACAGGACGGATTTCTATGGCTACCAGCAATGCCCCCAGTGCAGCTCTCAGGCTGTATGTACAGAGGGCACTGAACAAAAAAAAGAACATATATGAAAGACTAGCTGAAATATGTAGTGAGTTGTTTTCTTTGTATGTTTTTTAAAGCCTATAGATTAAAAAATTTACACTTGAAAGCTTTCTTTGTTAATACAGGTTAATAAACAATAAATGTGACACAGTTACTGTGACACCTGATTATCTAGGGAAAAAAAACCCCTCTGGTCTGGCTGGGTAAATTCCTGCATGAAGTCTCACAAACAGTTTGTTTTGATTTCTGAATTCAATGTATTTTGATTGAATAAATACTTTTCTGGTGTTTTCACTTTTAAAGGAAGAATGTTTTGCAGAGGAAGACCTAGAGCAAGAAGGTTGAGTAAGAGTGACTATCAAATACTCAACATGGCAACATTCATAAGTAACATCTGAAAGCAATGATGCCAATACGCCTAATGAACCAGAAGGATTCTCTGCAGCACCTTCCCTTGTGCTAAGCACCAAAAGGCTGTTTCCAACTCTTAGCCACAAGCTCTTAAACTGGAGCTTAATCCACTGTTATTGTGTCCTTGGGTTGCCTGCTGCAAAGATGATGAAATAGCTGGATAAAAAAACACCCAACACATCACAGAAAAGAACAACAGTGACTTAAGCCAAGCAATCCACAAGGTTCAACACAACTGCTGAGCTTAATACACAATAAAGAAAGCGAATGACAAAATGGCACATATGCCCCTTGAAAATTTGAGCCTTGCTGAATCTTCATCAAAGGATGAGGAGTATGACCCTCTTCACTTATCAAGAATATTTTCTCAGGAAATAATCAGCACCCTCAGCGGTATCAATAAAGGAATATCAACTAGACTTAGATGCCCAAACCCAAGAGAAAAGCAGAAGTCAACATAGCCATTCTGGAGAATGAATAACTTGAAACTCAACATTTAATGATTTGATACCTTAGAAAAGGCAGAGAATAACCCTTGGGTCAAAAGAAAATGTTATGGCTTGACACAGTAGCAGTACAAATCATGTACGCTATTGCCAGAATCCCCTGTGACTCTTCCCAAGAGTTTCTGAAATCAATTGCACATTGTAAAGATGTTAGCACAATTATTCTTCAAAACTGGTGCACTTATTTAGAGAGCATGGATTTTATAGAATTTAAAGACAATTTTAAAATATGAGGACTTAAATATGCTATATTTTTAACTAATTAAAATGTTTTGAACTATAGCAGATTTTTCCATTTAAAAAGGCAGTATCTTCACAGAGGATTATTAGATACACTTGGAAATTATCCTATAAATGTTTTATCTAGATAAACTGTAGAAAACCAAATAGAGAAAGTATGTGCCTCAGCTCCAGTAGTGCTTTTTAGAATAATTAAAATGCTAATGAAAAAGCATCTAAAGGCAGGAAGAAGCAGAAGAACCACCCATCCCAGAATAACATCCTTCTATAAGCATCATTTTTCAACTGCTAATGCTCTCTGAGTTATGCTTTTCCTAAGTGATGACAGGTAATGTTTATAACATCTCTTAAGAACAAACCTGCTAGTTATCTCTCCTTTGCACTTGCCAGTGCTTCACAGTCAGGTTTTGGTGAAAGGTTAGACACACAAACATAAAGCACAAATGAAGGCAAGAGACAGCTGGTGTTAGCTTCAAAAGCACAACCAAACCATAAACAACAGGGGCCCACATCCGCACAGCAATTCCCAAACCAGATGAACACAGTGGTATCTCCAAGCAGTAGTGATCAGCTGACACAAAATGCTGTTTGTCTCTATCTCGCTATTAGTCCGCCTCCAGCTCCTTTTCTTCTCTCCTATAGCTGTTCCCAGCTTAATCTGTGCTCAGCTGTTGCAGGTACAGTGTGATTAAGACAGAATCAATCCCCTTTCCAACCTTACACACATATAAATCATGATTTTCACATGTATTTCACATACAAAAAGTGGGGAACGCCAGTTTGTGTGCGACTGGTAGATTTTTGCTTTGGTGGGGGGACAGCAAACATATGCTGGAATTCCCCTTTGTCCCCCTCTAGATCTTACTCATTTCAGTAGCTCCTCCATCCAAAACTGGGGAGGAAGGAGCGTGGGTGGCTGCGATTTCAGCAGTGATCCCACTGCATTCCCACACCCCTTGCCAGTATAAACTACAACCTAAGATTGAGTTAAATTAACCCGCGGCCACAATCAAAAGGAAAAATAACTAGGCAAAGCTAAGAGCACATGAAAGGTAAGAACAAAGGCTCTCTTTCTTTCGAATGAGGATTGCACAGTGCAAACACCATGGTTATTTTCAAAACAGAATCCAAGTGTCAAAGACCCAGAACTACCCAGTTCTAATTCAAATTGTGCCACTGACTAAATAATTGCAAAGCAAATAAAAAAACCTGATTTACAAGTTGGAGAAAAATCTCTGAGAAGCTCCAATAAACACCACTGCTGTGAGGTACTGTCTTCTTTGAGCAGCCCTAGAAAAATTGTAGCTTGTGACACTGTGCCATCAGTATTTACATGATGAAGCAGCACCCACATGCTAAATAAAGGACCGTAAGAGCAAAGTAATAAAGACTTAGGTATTTGCAAGCAGTTGTATTTTTGCTTGTAATTATTTTTTAATCAATGCAATTTCTGTGCTGACTTGAAGCACAATATGTATTTGATCCTCCATTTCACTGCATCAACTAAGCTTCATATCTGAAGGGCACCTCGGACTCCACAATTTCACTTTGGCTTATTTGGCTATGATTTTTGCACCAACGCAAGTTAACTATAGATGGATTATTTAAAGGAACAACTGAGGTAGTTGTAAAGAATACGGTCTGTAAATCCACTGTCTTGGCAATAATGGTAGTTTTAAGCAACTGCTACTAGAAAACAGCATCCTTGCCAAGATCTCAGATGCTAACGTCTGAAGCAGCTCAATCAATATACAAGATGCAATCACCTTATTCTACCAGAGATGCAGGCAGGCATACTTCAATGTATATCTGGAACTGACAGAAGCATTTAGGGAAGGAATAGATCAGAAAAAAAAAGAATTTTAATACATACAGCCTTGCATCTCCATCTTCTTTCAGAAGCTCCAGTTTAAGTCACA